>WJFB01001534.1:0-29853 GCA_009870185.1 Pygmarrhopalites habei | reverse complement strand
GGAGATATGCCATTTGGAAAATGGCATGTTTTTTGCATTTTATTCCCGTTTTTTGTACAAGAAGGCCGTAGCCCAAAACACCATATTTAAGGTGTTTTGCCAAAAAAGAAAAAAAAACGCCAGAAACTCGAATTTATGAACTTTTCGACATAGTTTTATATTTTTATTATATATTATGAAGTTTTATCCTGAAATTCGTCGGCAGTGTATGGTGCGAGACTTTTGGTTCCAACAAGACGGGGCTCCAGCGTATTGTACACTTCTAGTGTTACAAAATCTTAATGTAGTATTTGGGGGCCGCCTGATGTCAAGAAATCATGAAAAGGTGACTGACCACGGATTACAATGGCCATCGTATTCTCCAGACTTAAACCCATGTGACTTTTTCCTATGGGGTTACCTAAAAGACGAAGTTCTCAAAACAAGGTTTGAAAGTACAACTGCACTCCAAGAGGCTATACGCCGGGAAATCCGACAAATACACCCTGACATGTTAGCAAAAGTTTTTTCTAGTTTTGAACAGACTCCGTCATGTTGTGGCCAATCAGGGAGGCCACTTTGAAAATTTGTTGCACTAAAGTCAATTTGTCAATAAATTTGACCTTTGACCTCTATCACCCCTAAAGCTTGTGTCTTGTGTCATAATTTATGAAAACATCATTTTTACGTACGATTTTAAAAAATTGAGGTTCCACTGACATTTTTCGAAAATTTTTGCAATTTTTCAGTGCCTTTTCAGTGGCTACCAAAATTCAATCAAAATCATACTCACAGAATGTCGAAAAGTTCATAAATTCGAGTTTCTGGCGTTTTTTTCTTTTTTGGCAAAACACCTTAAATATGGTGTTTTGGGCTACGGCCTTCTTGTACAAAAAACGGGAATAAAATGCAAAAAACATTTTTTTTTTCTTTTTTGGCAAAACACCTTAAATATGGTGTTTTGGGCTACGGCCTTCTTGTACAAAAAACGGGAATAAAATGCAAAAAACATGCCATTTTCCAAATGGCATATCTCCGAAACGGTTAGGAATTGTGCGAATCGCCGAAACATGTCCTCCCTAGAATCGAACGGGCTATCCGAAAAAAATATGGCGGGGTAACATGAGACATAGTGCAAAAATCCGGATGTGCGAAAAATTGTTTTGCTAAAATTCGCACATATTCCTTGCGAATTTTTGTCGAATACACATTGCCAAAAAAAACTCGTGTTCTTCCTCTACAACTGGCTTTTGGAATTTTCAAGATATCTCAACCCATTCAAAAATGCAAGGTTTTTCATAACTATATGCTATTCAATGTTCACGCTGTACCAAGTTTGGGAAAACTTTATGGGAACTGTACTGTTTACCAACGCAATCAAATGTCCTAGATACACGGGAATTTATTCGTTTAATTCCAAGAGCAGAATCTAAACGAGGATCATCCAGCTCGACCTTTAATAGAATGAGACTCAATAGCCTTTCACCCTTAACTTCTATTCCGTGGATAATTTTTGTCCTTTACTTGGTTAAGATCCATTACTGTCACAATCAATGCTACAGTATTTACACCGTCTGGAGGTTTATTAGTGTACTGTAATACAAATAGAATAATTTCGGAAATGGTAAGTATACAATATTATGAGATAATTAGAATGAATGAAAACAACATTCAAAAAAATTCAATCTTACATTTTCCCTTTTTACTCTCTTCAAATCCATCAAGTGTCCAAAATGACCAGGAGTAGTAAAAACTGGAGGTTCAGCTGGAACTAGATTGTCACTCGTGTACAAGGTAGGATGGAGTTTTTTGATCATGACTAATTTATCTCTCATACAGTCGTTCACCTTAAAATTCGGTTGATGTTGCCCTGCAACTTGCTTTGGACAGACACATTGTATTTTTCTGTACTTGTATATCTTATTTCGAATTGTCTTTTCTTCACACGGCTGGAGGTTGTTCCGGTCAACAGATGATAGACATGAAAAACACAATTTGATTGCATCATCTTCACTAAATTTGTATTTGCTTCTGCTTTTACAAATTACACAACATTTTCCTCCAACAGGAAATTTCTATAACAAAAATTACAGTTTACTCACAATTAATTTCAAGGAATAATAAATATTACACATAATAGTATTGACAGTACATAAAAATAAAACTTTCTCACCCCTTTTTCATTTTGATGTTGTTCCCTGTTATTATAAGTTGTGGAAAAAGAGGTGTAGTGAAAATCTTCTTCGGTTTCTTCAAAAGGTTTACCAAATACCTACAATAATAGGAGTACAAGCTGCATGAGTATAACGATGCACTCATTAAAATGCAAAATTGTAATGAAAAAAATATTACGATACTCACCTCTTCAAACTTTTGTTCTAACGTGGCTACTTCTTTCGTCAAATTGTCAATCTCAACTTGTTTTTGTTCAATCTTTTTCAACTTTTCCATAATTTTCTTCCGCATCTTTCGTTCATCCTCGTCAATTTGAACTTGTGTTTTTGCCTTCTTTCTCGGAGTTTTAGATTTCACTTGACTTGAGACTGGTTTCTGCTTGGTGACTCGACTACTTCTTCGTAGCACTACAGACTCACCCTTTCCTTTGACTTTTAAGGGACCCATGACTCAACTAATGAAAATTACTACATGTCACTCATCAAACTACAGTGACTAAATTAATTGAATTCGTTCTCCAAATGTACTATGTAATATGAGATTCTCACATGTCTCAAGGATAACTAGTGAAATTGCGGACATGCCTTTTCGGACATGTTTTTTCACTACAAAATTGCCTTGCATTTCAAAAAAAGATAATCAGTTACTGACACGAACAAACTCATCAAATTGTATCTCCGAAGCAAATGCCTTCAACACACACACACAGATGTTAGTATCCACAAATATTAAACAAGAGTGTGTGTGTGGAATTTTTGTGCTGAAGGGTAAAATGACTTAATGGTCAAAAATAGGGGATTATTATTATATCATGATTGTTTTCTTCTTCATTTTTGGAGCCTCAGACTTTTTTTTCAAAGGTTCAGGAAAGTCGAGACAATCGTTTTAATACTTCCTTATCAATAGAGTGTCTGGAGTACATCATTGCTCGTGTGTATGCGTGTGTAGTGTGTGAAGGAGTTTAAAAATTTCTTACATTGATGTTGTCTTCAAACTTCAATGGAAAGGTTGTCAGGTATGGACTGCCAATTTCATTATTATTGTTATTATTATTACTACTGGGTGAACAAGTTCGGTTTCGACATTTCCCAGCACAGCATAACATCTCGTACACTGTAAACAGAAAGAGAAGATACAGAAAAAAATTAGCATATTTAATTATCTCATCCACCACTACTAATTTGTCTATAGCAATGTCAACCAAATGAATAGTGCACTCATGACAATCTGTCCAATTTTTGGAGAGAGAGAGAGGCCACTGTCAAAACAATAGCTAATAAATTTACAAAGAATTTTTAGGGAGGGACCAGGCGTGTGCTTTTGTGTGCTTGTGTTTGTACTTGAGTAACTCTGATTTTAGTCAAAAAAAATTGTGTACTACAAATGTATTTTTAATTTAACATACATTCACTTTAATCAAGGAAACCCTACTTTTAAAAAAGCTCATTGATTGGTCCATTCTAGTCTAATGGTATAGTTTTAGATTGAGCGGAGGTAAAAACTTTCACTGTGTGTGATTATCCCATTTGGCAAGAGGATGAGAAAAAATGCTAATTTGTAGAGACAAGCAATGTCTGAATAAACACGCACACACAACATCATATTACATAGAAAGAGAATCCCAGCCTACGCACCTTTATCAAATGTACGACTGTATAATAATTCTCCGCTCAAGGAGGAGGAGGAGAAGAAGAAGAAGGCAATGAGATAAAAAAATAGAAATGGAAACCTTGGGATTTTGGTGGGTACAAATCCATGTCATTGACAACAAGACGGTGAACTTTGACTCGGTTGAAAGTGAAACAAATAAAAATCAAATCCGCAGTTTCCTCTCTCTTTGCACAATGTATTCTCTTTCACATACACCCAACAAACACAAAAGAAAACTTGGAACGAAGAAGCAGATGACGACACCCAAAATATTTCTTTAAGGTGTGTGTGTGTGTGACTGTGTATGTTGTGGGGAATAATAATTGAAAAAATTGGAAAACTGTTTAAAATTATGAATGCAATTTCACACCTTCAAATCCACACCATAAACTCATCATCATCAATTAATTTTTGTAACAAGGCAAGGACTGGTCATTTCACCCAAACTTTCACTTTGAACTATACAAACTGCCTTCCAACTTGCGTTGTATATTTTCTCGCTGTTGATAAAGTCTCAAGGAAATTCCTATTCTTAGCGGTATTCACATCTCTCTCAATTTGTACGACAGCCAAAACTTTGGAACATTTTTTTTTTCAAAAAAAATATTGTGTATAAACGAGTTGGTTCACAAATTGAAAATGTGAAAATTTAATAACTCAGCGTAGAGAAAAGAGAACGTGGACCAGTTCACTACCACCATTCATATACAGCTTACACTCACTAATGAACACACACAGGGAAGGAATAGCAGAACAGAGCACTGTGTGAATACACACTACTGTGTATTTTCAAAATATATTTATTTACACGAAAAAAAATTCTCAATTTTTTCCCCTCTCTTTCTCTGGATGCACTTCCCACTAAAAATCCTTCAAGGCCACAACTGGCATACAAAATTTTTTCGAACCACTAAAAGGACAAACAAAACTTTTGTGTTTGTGTGTAGAGTAAGACACACACATGAACGAAAGGAACGAATGAAATGGATGAATGAACAGCAACACGTCGGCGGTGTCCTTTGTCTTTTTCTAGTTAGTCCAGTGGAGAGTAGATCAGATGTAGGATGGATGTACACAGAATTATAAATTCAACTTGTAAAGTAAATATTGTGTGTATCTTTCCTCCTTCTCCTCCTCCTCTGTGTGTGTGTAGAGATAGAAGGGAAAAAAGTGCTCAATGGAATGGTTTGTCAAGGAAAGAAGATGAAGATATTCTCATCCCGTGTGGAACTGTCGAGGAAAAAAAACCAAAACAAAACACACACAAAACTGTGTTTCTCTTCTTATTTCTCCATACTTCCGCAAACAGAGAAAAGATATTTTTCTGTTGTTTAGACTCTCTCAGGTAAATTCTTTTCCTTTAGTGCAATTCCTTGTAGTAGTTTTTTTCTTGAATGCAAAGTTTATAGTTCACTTAACTCAGTGCAAGGCAAAATAGGAGAAAACAGTGTATGAACACACACACACAAGGAAATCCACAGTTGATTGTGATTAAAATTTTTAGACGGGTTGGCAGGAAGACTCTGGTTCACAATTGGAATTTGGAGTAAACAAATGTTGAAGAGTTGAAGCAGTTCCCTTTTTTTATTGGCCACTGTACAATATTCATGTGCTTCCCTTATTCTGTATATTTCAATACACGAATCCTTTCTATGTACATGAGGCTAGGATGATGATAATAGAAAATCTCCTCACTCACACTCTACAACACGTTGGGACTTGTGCGTACATGGTTTTTTTTGGAGGAGAAGATACTCCTCAGCGGAAGACACAAGAAGAAGAGGAAGACTGAGAGTGGGGGAAAATGAGGAGGACTGGAATAGAGCCTCTACATCTGAGGAGAGTCAAACTCAAGTGGACTCACTCACCGTGTCTCCCTACTTCTTCAACATTGAAAATCTCTATATCTCTCTCTGTCTCTCTCTCTCTCACACTAACTCAGCACAAGGCAACCCACGCTAAAAATATGAGCTGACGCTTTTCGAAATCTCCTCCTTCATCTTCTTCTTTCCCTTTCTCTCTCTCTTTGCCTACCTCATCTCTCTCTCTCACATACACAACTATTTATTTAAATTATTTCATTCCTATTTTATTAGCCAGAGTTGTAAATGGGGAAACCAATCTGTCTACCTTTTTGACTTTCCTCAAGGTAAAATAAACGCCGTGTGAGGAACAACCACAAATAGACAGGCAAAGGCACAACACAACAATTTCACCATCACTTATATATTATTATTTTTGAATAATACAAACTCTATTTAAATCTTTAGCAGAAAAAAAATTATAATTGTTCAAAAACAATTACGACCAAGTCATGCAACTTACATCACTCCCTTTTTACATATCCTCAATCCTGAGTGCTGACGATAGAAAGACTCTAAACAAAAATTTTGTTGAGCAAACCACAACGTAAAGTGGACACAACATCCGAGTGTGTTTATAAATATAAGAATTTTTTCTCTCATACATTATTTGCAGTACACATTTACTCTTCCTTTTCATTTTCCATTTGGTACTTTTGAATGAAGATGGATGGAACACAACAAAAAAATTTTTGGAGTGACAGAGTGTGAGCAACTTGACCCTAAGAAGACTGCAGATGACCCATCATCATTGAACTTTTTAAAAAATCTCAATTCCAGTGCAGTTGTGCAAGAGAGAGGGATTTAAAAAAGTGCCGACAATGAAGAGAGAGAATAGTGTGTGTGTGATATGTAGGGATGGATTTAAAGAATATTTAACACTAGACTAGACTTGACACAATAAGGAAAATTGGATGGGGCGCTCTTGTTTCACTGACTGTGAATGGAAGACGATGGTAATTTAGAAAATTTACATGTTACAATAACAAAAAAGCGCTTTGACTCTCAACCTCCACAGACACACACACACACTTACGCACATACAAAAACTAGAAGAGGATCTGTTGTACAAGTTGTAAGATCATCTCTATACATAACAACACACACACACACACTTTGGCACTTGAATTGACTCGCATGCAGAATTGTTAGAGTGGGAATAGAAGATCACAAATCATTATTACTACATAAACTCATTCATTCATCCCATTCCATGGGCAGCGGCATCCCTTTGATGGAGACAGAGAGGGAAACTAATGAAGAGATTATACATGCACACATACAAATCTCCACACACACACAGAAAGAAAGAGAGACAGTCACTGAGATGTCACTGCTCAATTCAAATGAACACAGACAAAAATTCAGTCCACTAAAACTTTGACAACTCCCATTATAATGTCAAGGTACATTGAAAAGTTTCCGAGACTCTAAAGCTGAGCAGATAAATCTGTGAGAATCATCCATACATATTCTGTGTAGTGTAGTGTAGCTTCAAAAGAGATTCAAGGGTTTCCATCTCCGCTTCATCTTGTTACACAATTTCAGCCCTCAACAATTCAATTAATAACCTTACAAATGTCCTATTATGACTAGCCCTAGGATTGTCAATCGGGACAGTTAATCTTAATTATAAATTGACCCCTTCTCCCCCAAAAGTATGTACAATATGCGTACTTCCACATACACTCTGCTCATAAATAAGAGCACAAAAATTTAGACTGCGCATTGCATCTCCACACACACACACAATTGCATACTACATGGAAGAGATGCAAAAGGAGTAGGAGTGGAGAGAGAAAAAAAATTCACATTTCCACACACACTACACATTACACAGAGAGACAGTAAAGACAGAGAGAGAGGATCTTGTAAACTTTTAGAAAATATGGCTAAAAATAAATTTGTTGCGTCTCATTCCCCTTGCACTCTTCTCCTCCTCTTCACTGAGGAGGAGGAGGAAATCCCTCCACTATTTCAATAAACTAGAGAAAGAGAGAGAGGGAGGAAGGGAGAGACGAAGAAAAAATTTGGATGCGTTGCGTCAGTGCGTTGGACATGGCCAGGGTAGAGTGAACAATAAAAATATAAAATATTTTCCACCTACACTCTCCACACCGAATAAATCCCATTAAACTGTCAGGCGGCATTCTTTCCCTCCCTCACTCTCTCCCAGTCTGTGTCTGTGTGTGTGTGAATATTTAAGTGTAATTATAATATCCTCCAAGTCTACGCATCTGTGATGCTCACCCAGTCTTCACCCCACACTCTTTAAACTCATCATGATTTCATGGAGCATATCAAACAGGATTTGTCAATGAGTCTCTCTCCTCTCCACTCTCCGAACAACTTTCAAGACAATTAAAAACCATTAAGGTCAGACAGTTGCTGTGCGTGTGACTTTGATAGTAGCAGGGATGATGCGTGTTTGTGTGTGGGAGGAGATATTGAATATGATCATCATCTCCTATTCAAGATAAACATGTCACATTCATGTTTCATGTTCACTTCTTTAAGATTCATACACACACAAAAAATCACTCACCTTCTATCCTTTATTATTAAACCAGCCTACACACGCCACACATTTTCACAAACGTTGAATGGCCAAGACAATCATTAATTTGGATTATCATTGGTTGATGCACAGTGTGTATTACACACTACACTATACAGTCTCATATATGTGACATGAATGAATGATGCGACTTCAATAAAAATTGGAACTATTAATTTTATCATTTTACACAATTTTGATGGGTCAACCTGTCAAATCCCACATGAAAAATGGAATTATGGAATTGTACAAGAATTAGGACAGAGTCGGTCATTCTTCCACTATCCAGTGTTGTAGTATGTAGAGCACACATTTAAAATGGAGGGTCACTCTTATCTCTAGCTATAAACTAACAAAGTAATGACACATTAAATTGTAATAAAAGTTGAAGAGGTCAATGGATCTTTTTGACGATGCTGTAATTTAAAGTTCAATTTGTTGAAAGGTACAGTTTTTTTACAGCACACATCCTTTCTTGTGTGTGTTTGTGAAAACACCTCCGCTTGTTAGTCACGATCAAATCTCATCCTCCTGTTCTGTATTCCTTACAAAAAAATGTGTGGAGAGCTATCAGCGTTTGTATCTCCCTGACCCTACTCAAGCCCAATTTTATTCAACGAGCCATTGAATTCAGTGGAGGTTAATAAAAAAAATTTGGGAAAAAATTAATAATTGTAGAGTGGCCGATGATGACGATGACGCTATATAAGATGTGTTGGTGTTGGTAAAGATTTGGAGGATGTGGTGAAAAACCTTTGAGCTAAGAAATCCGTCATCAACTTTTACCATTCAGTCATACTCAAGTAAAGTCACACACACACACACACACACATATGGATGATTTAATGATTTCTTCGTTTCTTTATCCAGTGTAGATGAGAAATTATTATTTTTTTGCTTCGTTAGCAGCCCACAGGCGACTGACTGACTGAAGCCCATCAGGTCATCTTTCCTGTCATCCATTATTGGCTAATACATTATTATAATATACTAATATCGCTTCGAGTGTTTGTATGGTGAGAAAGAGAGAGAGAGAGAGAGAAAATCAAAAGCAATTTGTCAAAGTCTTCCTCTTTATCACTACCATGTGTGTGTCTGTGTGATGTGACGCTTAAATCCTACCGTCCATAACTACATACAGCTAACTTTAGTTTTGCATAATTTGTAAAAAGCCGATTTATTTTCATCCTTTCTTTTTCACTAAATTTCATCTTTACTGTGAAAATAAGAGAGAAAATGAACAAATTAAATTTGTCAAATTTACAAATCTATTTTGAAATACATTATTTTAAAAAAGCTAAGTAGATTAGACAACGTTATTAAGAGAGCCTTGTGAATAACTTTTTTAAAATAATTTCGCTAGCAATTAAATATGAACACTCTTCCACTCTCGGACAAAACTGTGTACTCGCTCAGTCGTTATTTGTGTGTGTGAGAGAGAGAGAATTAAAATCATGAGGTGTTTTTGTGACTCGCAATTATATAAAATAATGGTCGTTCAAAGTGGTTCCTAATCCCACACACACACAACATACAATACACACCACATATTCTGACCAACACCATCATCGTCTCAGCAGGCCTAATTACAGAGATAAAAAAATAGTTTTTTTCTATTTACTTTACTCCTCTTTAATGACTTAATGGAGTTGGACTTTTCTTTTCAGTATGAAAACACATCACATCATCCTATCCTGTCCTGTAGAATCTTTCCTGTCAGTCTGTTTTTCTCCCCCCTTGTTTTTAACCCTTCAACAAATTTTGCCACTCACGTCGTCCTCCTCAAACTTCTTTTAATCATCCTCTTTTTTTCTCTTGTCACAATCCAGTCTACATAACATGGATAATAGTGTGTGTGTGTGTTTGTGTGTGGATCCAAAAACTGGACTGACGTAATCCAGGGAGAAGAGACAAGGAGTATGAAGAAAATACTCATAAATTTTTCCTTCCACGATTCACATGGCATCAAATCAAAACTTCCCATTACCCATATTATTTACACAACAATAAAATACACTAGACTGAATACATATCATCAGCATCATCCTCCATCCATTATTATTATTGTAAGTACATAGTGTATCCAAATGTTGAAATTTACTCTCTCTCTCCCTCTCTCTGCTGTTAAATTTATCCATGATATCATTTTTAAATAGGACGGACATGGAGAGTGACTTTTATCCGTGGATAATTGCAATCAAAGGCTTGTGTGACTTCATAGAACAATAATTTAGTTGGTCATGCACAAAAAGAAGAAAAAAATCCAAGACAAATCAAATGTCCAGCTTCAATACTTTAATTTTCCTTAAAAAATTATTCTCATATGCTAGTCTCATATCCTCCACAGTAAATCAGTCAAATTTTGTCCATTGTTGTTTTTTTATCTGATAAAATTAGTTGAAACTTTAAAAAATGGTTTAAGCATTACGAACAGGACTTTAAGACTGTGGACGAGAGAAATGAAGCATACAGAAATGAAGATGATTTCAACGTTCTTGTGACTGTACAAATGTACAAGTTAAGAGAAAGAAAAATGTATGCTACAATAATGTAAGAGAGAAACATACAGACACAAAGAGAGGAGTATTGTATCCTAGTTGTACAATGGTTAAAAATCATAATATCATAGATTATGTGGTCATCTCCGACTTTACAACGGCTCTAGGATTGTAGGTGGGCTTCATACTTTACGGCATACATTTCCATCCCCACGACTGCACATCACAACCATTAATAATGCAAATGCAAATCCAAGGGCTCTCACTCTCTCTCTTTTCAACTTTTTCACATTTCATGTCTTATCCTCCTCACACACACACACACACTCTGTACGAATTGCATTTATTGAAAACTCTATTTTGACATGACATTACGGCGTAGTCCATGATAGTGTGTGGCTAAATTTTCACAAAAAGAGACACATGCGAAAGAGAAAAGAGAGAGATGACGGACGAAAAGAACACGAAGGAGAGACGGGGTTTAAAGAAATACAACATTTATATATATGCGAGTGAGTGTGTGTGTGTTTGTAATATTAAAAAATATTTTCCGTCATCCCTCCATGCATGGGAGTGGAATATGGATGAGAGAGAGAAGGCATTTAACTATACACCTACATATTATTATACAATACTCTCTGTGCATACATACACTTTACACTTGTACTGTGCCATGTCCATTTACAAAAAATGGTAAAACTTACACATTTACATACGCGGATGCATGATATACTCTGTAGCAATATCTACAATATTTTTTGCATTCCGTCATTCTGCCCTGTCGTTCATTTCAATTGGTTTTCAACAGCGTGTACGTTGTAGTAGTAGTAATGTGTGTGTGTTTGTGGTGGACATAAAACATGGAACAGAATGCATTTGACCAATCGCAACAAATCTCTGGCAAGACATTTATTTTATCTTTTGTGTGTAGAATCTCAAATGCACACACACGAGAGAGTGAAAGAGAGTATGTGTGGCAGTCGTAATACAATTTTCTTTTGTTTTCCACACACAAATAGGGACTCGGTTGAAATATTAATATGTCACACACATTCTACATTCACTCCTCAACACAATGCGAGGAAACGTAGGGCAGAAAAGATACAAATGGATGAGTGTGTGTGTGTGTGTGAGAGAGAGAGAGAGGGACAAAAAATACGTATTAGATATGAGTAGTACAGGATAATACACATGGACAAGTTGATGAAATGAAATTCCGAATGAAAACAGAATGAAATCATGCTTAATTTTGGTCAAAGGAGCGCATAACTCGATAACCCTCTTAACTACGCTCTTTTTTCCCCATCATCATGTACTTACACACACAAGACAGACACACACAGCAACTGATGACTACGTCCAACTCAACTCAACAGGCTATACAACAATATAATACATGACATGAACTTGGTTTTATCACTTCTTTCATTTCCATCCTCTCGTCTCCTCAACTCTCTTTCTGTGTGTGTGTGTGTGTGTGTGTGGAATGATGTACATAATATTAAGTGTAGAAGGATGGAGGTACGTGGGCAATTCTCTTGCCTTGTCTAGAGCCTACCTACAGGAAAGAAAGAAGGGGACGTAGGAGGGTTCCATGGTACAATCATAATTCTTACATTTGTTCCTTTTTATGCCTACTGCTACTGCCTTTTATAAATAATAAATCAATTAAATTCCATGTCAGTCTCCATACAACAGCATTCCAAAAATATAAATGTATCCCTTCTGGCCATTGCAAAACCTATATAAACCATTGATTTACGAGACAAGTCAAATCATGTGTGAACACTCACATTATTTTTGTACACACACAAACAGTACACACACTTGTTTTTCCTCATCCTTGGCTCTCCTTCTTTATTTTTCCCCAGAAAAAATGACCATCATTCTTACATCTTTGTGTGTACATATTTTACACCATTCCTTATGAAAGGAGATTCATAGCAGGGAATTGCATTTAATGAAATAGTGGATGCACATTTTTATAATACACTATTCTCTCAAAAGAATTAACATGTGGCATGTGGAAATATAAAATTCATATTTAATATTTTAATCAAATACTTTTTGATCATCCGATCAAAAAGGATGAATCATTCCTAAATAGGTTACACAAATTCATTGTGACACAAACGTTAAATTTTTAAGAGGAATGACTGAATTTATCTTTACATTGAAAAGCATGAATAAAAATAATGATGATGTAAAAATACATAAATTTTGAACACGAACGAACAGGAAGTCGACCTTTGTACTTTGTGGGGGTAACAGTAAATTGTAAAAATGGAAGCAAGAGTACAAAAATATTTGCACAGCCATATAAATTACAATGTATTCTAGTAAATAATGAAACAGGTTGACCGCTCCTGTCTGTGTGTGCATTTGTGAGTATAAATATATTTGTACACACTCACACACACATTGTGTACTGACCAGACTTTGTTGAAATGTGAAGTACATATCGAAATAAGTAATACAGGAAGAAAGGAATAGAATACAGATTTTTAGTACGTACACTACCTATCCATAATTCTTACATCTTGCAACTCCTCACACCTCACACACATACACACACACATACAAATATGGGACAAATACTTACATACTTGATATTTATCACTTTATTATTATTTGTGTATGTACTTGACATTTTCCCTCTTCACAGTGTAACAGAAATATTCGATGATGACCAGAAGAACTAAATAGCATTGCCTATCATGAATTTTGTGTGACTGAACTACTTTTACCCGCTTGTCCTCTCTCCCTCTCTCAACCAAAAATTTAATTTGCAAAATGGTTTGTACTACACATATTTAAAGAGAACCTCCCACATACATATGAAAATACACAGATTAGTACCTACCTACCAATTTTATTCATGTCATTTGGGACACGATGATTTCTGTAATACGGAACAAAACTTGGCTAATAAAATGAGTACACACAAATACACAAACACACACACACGCAGAGAGAAAGAGAGTTCGCATGTGTTTTCGCAAATTTCAATGTCAAAAGATCTACATCATCATCAGATACAGATATGTAAGTATATGTAAGCAGTTAACATATTATTGGGTTGCCTTATGTATTCTTTACCCCCCTCCAAGCTGTGCCTCGAATGAATTAACTAATCTCAGTTGGATAATTTGGACGGCAGAGCACAAATGTGCAACATTACACAAAAGTAAGTTAGGACAGGCTAGTAAATAAAAGTAGGATCGGTCGGTGGTGGTGGTGGAAGTGTCTCAATAAGAATAAATATAATTGATTCAATAGAGAGAGAGGAAAGCATGCAAAAAAAACTATTTTTCTTTTGTACTTCCGGAGTAGCCTTCCTCAAGGTTTTCATTAACCTCCCCACCATCAACAAAACAGACAATATTATACATGTATTTTATCGTTAATTACTATATATGGCTTCCCTGCCTCATCATGATTTCAATCGTTTATCCCTCTCACTCTCTCTCTCATTTACTATTTACTTGGACATATATTGTCTATTTTTTTCCACACACACACATTACTGACTACACACAAACACATTTATAATTATTACACAAGCCACAACTTCCCAATCCCCCAAAAAAACATTTTTTGACCTTCCTTTTACTAAAACGTGTTTGCTGCTCCCTCAAAAAAGACTTGACTCCAAGCATTTAGACCTTACTCAATATAATTTATATTCTTCAATTAATTCATCTCTCTATTACCATCATCATCACCCTCCAGCCATTCTGAGTGTGCGAGAGTGTGTGTGTCTGACACAAATTTGTAAAAATAGTCATCAAATAAATTTGAGGAATATTATCATATTAAAATAAAATAAAAATAATTAAAACACCTCGTCACCCTTCATCCTCCATCCACACAGAGAGAGAGAAAGAGAGAGAGAGTCAGACACAAGAGAAAAATGGTAAATTTATATTATAAAAAAAGATTCTCGGTGAAGGGCCTCTAGGCAAAATCCCCGTTTATGGGTGTGTAAATCATTTCTCATTGCACTCTTTGCTTCCCCATCCTTTACAAATTTCACACACACACACACACACACAACATATTTATGTTGTACACATGCATAATGTTGTATTGTACACTTTGGACAAAAGAGAGTTAAATACTCAAAGGAAAGATGAAAATATAATGCTTTTCAAACGACCATATTATAACATTGGGATGGCATATTGTTATTGTTATTGTCGTAGGGATAGAAAAGAGAGAGAGGGAGGAAGAATAGAGGCCGTATAGAAATAAACATGAGCTCAGTCAATGAAATACTTTTTTTTCCATTCTTCTTCAAGAGGGGAAGAGAGAGAGAGAGACACGAAAAGGTAATTTACCTCTTGTTTTTTAATGATGATGATGATCAGGTTATGGGTAATCTCTCTGAGTAAACAGGAGAACAGCACACAGAACGACACAAACTCACACAGATTTACAGAACGTACGACGGAGCAGTGGATGAGGAGGAGGATTAGTGATGATAATGCAATATGATGAGCATTACTCAACTCGTCTCCTCAGCTTTTTTTCCTCTTCTTCTTCTTCTCCTCTTCTAACAAAATACAAATGAGTGGACAAGAAACAAAAAGATGAATTTCCACACCGACTTGTGTTGTTCAGAGTGAGAGGAGGGGGTTGTGTGTGTGGCAAAAATAATAAAATCTATCAAAAAAATATTTTGCGAATTCTCCCAATTTTTACACTTGGAATGAACGAAAAATTTTCGGAGACTGAAACACACTACACAACAACAACTAGACAAGAACTAAACACTTGAGACACTCTCTTCGGGGGACAGACGACACTCTCCAGTCACACGAAACAAAGTTAATTGTGTACACACACTCTCACACAAAAACACACACGGAGAGATGATGTGAGATTTGGATGGGGTACTACGTATAATGGAGGAGCTAGTTAAGTCCTCGTAAATATGCAATAATCACAACAGTAATTCTTTTTTACGAGACGCACGTCTGTTTCCTCCTCTCTCTGTATCTTCTTGTGTTGTGGGGTGTAGGTTTTACCTGTATGATGGTTCCTTCCTGACTGCCATAGCAGTCAACTTTTACAAACATAGTGATTGTGCTGGGGAGGAGGAGGAGGATTAGGGAGGCAGGTGGATGGGTACATGAAAAATTGTTTAAGGACGTGTGGGATGAGGTCAGTCTCCTATCCACCAACAGTCCAAAGAGAAACCACGAGAAAAATACATAGCCCTCTCTCTCTCTCTCACACACAGCTCCATCGTCAACATCATGACGAGGATGATGACGATGGGACAGTACAAACTGAACTACGTATTATTTAATGCATCATACATACTTCGTATTATTACAAATTTCATGCACGGAATGATCACTGTGTAATACCGTAGATGCACTAATTTAACCCGAGAGCTTCTAAATAAAAGTTTGAGAGATGCAGATTCCACGCACATTCTCTAAGTTTTTGTTACCCGTCATTTACCTTTGAAATTTTGAGAGTGTGTGAAGGTGAAAGGGAAAATAATTAGTTTAATATATTAATTAGAGAAAATTCTGATTTAAGAAGGAATCAATGCTATATATGGTCTCCCTAGAAAAGGATTTTTATGGTCGGATTCATGGAGAAGGGATAATGGCTAAGATAAAATATGTTGTGGTATGTAGAGAGAGAGAGCAAAAAAATGGAAATTTGAATTTACACACATTATACTAATGGCAGAAGTAGTAGAGGAGGAGGAGGAGGAGGAGGAGGAGGAGGAGGAGGGATAGGTGACTGTTGAGCTGTATATAAATTATTTGATGTGGTGTGGGCGGGGAGTCAGATCTTGTGTGTGTCCTTTAGAAAAATTACCACCACAAACAAGAAGACTCTCAATTTATACCTTAAATGTTTTTAATGATGCAATTTCTACAGTGAACGACTGGAATGAAGTGTGTTTTTTTTGACAAATGCACTACGCACACACAATGGAAATAGAGAGAGAGAGAGAGTGGGTACACATTACACACACAAAAGACAATACCTGTTCTCTCTCTTCTTTTTCCATTCTACACAAATTCTATTAGCTGTATTATAATATTATTACAAATTATTATTATGATGTTGTACGAAGAATAGACGGATAGACAAGACGAAGGTTAGTTTGTATGTTTAATTTTTCAAAATTATTCAAATTAGTTGATGACTCTGTGTGTGTATGTGTGTGTTGGGAAAAAAACCTTTGGGATAGTTATGTAAGAGAGAGGGAGAGAGAGTCCTGAATAGTTACCTGGCTTCACACAATCTTTGTTGTGTTATTGTGTACGTGTGTGTGTTGTGTGTGTCCGCTTATCCTCATAGCCCGCCTCCACTTGTATGATAAATGACAAAAAATCTCCATAATTACTCGACAATATTTTTCATAAATTACATTACAATAACTTTTTTTCTGTTTTCCTCAGAAATGTTGATTTTTTTTAAAGAAAAACAATTTTCCGTCATTGTTTATTTGTAATTTTTGTAATGAGTTACAAGATTGTACGGAGGAAGGAGGATGTTCAATAGGATTTCCTATACTCAATGAAAGTTAAACTTGATGTTCAAAATATATACTTCAATTTTGGAGGTTTAACCATTTGACAGCTGAGCGACACAATAAACTATCTCTCATTACATCCTTTTTGCAAATGAACGTTCAACACTCGATCTTGTGTGTGTGTAAAAGAAATTATCATAATTTGTTCAGCTTCAATTTTTTTTACATATACTCAAACTCAGAGTTCAGGATATAAAGATTAAGATGATGTGTGTGTGTGTACTAAATATGTAGACTCTTTACTTAAGCTAAATATATAATGTTGTTGGCCAGAGGTCATTGAGGCGGTCATTGAAGGTCTCTCAATCCTCACAGCAAGGTCGCCAACTAAGAAATCAGAAAACTTCATTGAAAACTGTTCAACACTTCCATCCTCTCTTCTTGTGATGCGTCTTCTTCCTCTTAATCTTAATTGCGACTTATCATTCATTTGACATGGATATATTGTACATTTTTACTACCACTACACTCATCCCCACGCAACGCTTACAACATTTTTTCACACTTTTCTTATTTATTTATTAATTCTCGTTATATCATATCATGGCACTGTGGAATAAAAATAATTTTTAATCTCTCTCTCCCTCTTACATAAAGCACAACATGCAAGTAAGTGGGGGCTAGTCAATCTTAATATGCACTGGCTCCAGACACACACACATACACACACATCAACAAATCTTCCTTTTCCAAGACACTTGAGATTACACACACACACACACATGTTCTGTCCATGTACATGGATTTTATACTTGAGCAGATTCTAATTAGCATTGTGACTTACAAGAGAAACATGAATACACTGGACTCATCTTCTCATTTTGAAAACACACACACACAGTACAACAGGCACGAAATAATATCCCTCCTTGTTGAACAACTCGAGTGTGCTCCTAACTAAAAATCACTGAGAAAATCCCTATAATCCACTTTAAAGATTTACCGTCCTTAGCTCTAGAGAGAGAGAAGAGAAGGATCATTTTCCTCCTCAATCACGGAACATCCCAAGTTCATGATCATGTTTGTGTATACGAGTACACACACGCAAATATGTTCTGTGTAGTTTGGAGTCTCATACACGGTACAAGGGAAATTAGACAGGGTGCTGTGTAATGTAAAGGGAAAAGACCATAATAAAATTGATATAGAATTATTTGTAATTGTAGGGAACATTCCCTATCATTTCTCCTCCTCCTTACTTTGTTTCTCTCTCTCTTCTAGTCCATGACTGAGGATAGTGGGTCAGGACCAATAAAACAAAATTGCCAATAAATAAAGATCTAACACATATGTGTAGTATGTATTTTAAAACTGAGATTCCTTTTCAGATCGTGGTCATCATCCTTCCATTTTGTTCTCATACACAACCAAGTATTTATCACACCCACCAATTTAATCAACTTGATTTCAACCCTATCCTTCTCTCTTATTCTCTCCTCCTTCATCGAATCATTCTGATACATCAAGTTTAATGAACATGAATAATTTTGAATGTGTGTGTGAGAAAATTCTTTCCTTTACTCGACAAACCAAAGAATCATGACTTCATTTTTGACGTTACACACACACTCACGAATGAAATCCATTGCACCCATCAAAAGAAAAGTTCATTTAAAATCATGTCACTTTATCCGACGATTGATGGTGTTTAATTACAGGATAAAAAGTGAAAATGGCACAATTTATTTCAGTAATCATTTGCACTATTTTCCTCACTCCTCCGCAAATATCTTTCTCACTAGTGCATTTACTTCTTTTGAATGCGTTTCAGCTCAAATATTATTATGTAAATACAAATGGATTTCACACATCAAAAACATGCTACACTTATAATAGACCTGCACTCCTTTTTAACTGAATACAGAAAGAATGAAGATTTTCTACGTAATTTCCGTTTTTTCCTTCGTCTTGTCCTTTTGAAAAAAGAGAGACAAACAATAGAAACTAGTTCGGACAAAAAGGTATATATATTGTCTACAAGACTCCAAGTGATCCATCATCGCCGTCACACGATTTTAATTTGCATATATCATCTGCTCTGATCTCACAGAGACTCCCTTATACAAACACACATCACAGAGGGCTAGTACAATACAGGATGAACCAGTGAGAGTGTAAAAATGTTTTAAAATTCAATGGACCACAAGCTGATACTAAAACTCCACTCAACAACACACCTTGCAAATATTTCTTTCTTTTTACATTACATACACACAACTATAATATGCATGTAGGATTCCTAATAGCTACTAAATGAAACTACTACTATCACAGTCCCCCCTGCATACATCAGTATAATGTCCTCAACTATACTGCTCAATTCATCCCTAGTTGAGAGCGAAAGAGCTTAGAGACGGGGGGAGAAACTTTATATGATAATATTATAAAAAATACGAAACAGCATTCCTCCGCGACTTGTTTATTTATTATATCATTTTCATTTATAACTTATAACTTATAACTTATTTTGATTCTCAATGACAAGGCTAGTAAGAAGTTGGGGGGATGAGGAGGAGGAAGGAATAGTAAAAGAGTAGAACCAGAACTTTTGCACACAATAACTTTCATTCGAACCAACTATTTGGTTTGAGCAGTGAGTCTAAAATGTAAATATTTTTCAACCATAAATGGTTAAAACACCAAGTTGGACACAAAATAAAATTTTACTGGACGACGACTACGAAAGAAAAGTAGAAGAAAGAGGATAATAATATTTTAGTTGACGTGTCATCGTCGGCAGATTTGTAAAAGAAGAGTGTACTTTTTTCCCCACTATTCTCATTGCTATTAATAAAATGATGTATTTTTCCTCCCCATTGTTATCATCATCAAATATTTATGGTACTACTCCACAAATGTGTATGATACAGGATACGCAAGAATGTTTCACTCACATTTTGAATGTCTCCCATTCAAAAGAGACAGAGAAAGAGTCGGTAAGAAAAATGGTGGGTTCAGCCTCAAATCCTGACCCACACTCACTCTGGGTGTTGTCAAAGAGATATAAAGAGTGTGTGTGTGTGTGTGGGGCAATTTTAGCTCAACTCGTCTCTGGATCCCATCCATGTCAACTATATATTATTATTATAGTAGAAGGAAAAAATGTATGAAAAGGGAAACGAACTCAAAGACCCTCAACGATAATCCATATTGGCAGCGTTAATGTATACAAAAATCGTAGTTCGTTCAGAGAGGAGGGAGAAGAGGATCGGCACCCGAAAAAAGTAACATGAATTCACCAGATGATCTCAAGTTTTTTTGTTCAACAACAGAAGAAGAAGAAGACGAAGAAACAACACCTACGCTTTATTACGTGTTACTCCCTATAGCCTACATCTAGCCCACTCAGAAAACTCCAAAAAGCCACCACCACCACCAACCAACTTGAACCTCGTTACTTTACTTCTTTTTTTAATACTTTTTCCCCCTCATCTTTCTGCTTCTGTTGCCTATTTAGCATCATCATAATCATCACCCCCTCTCCTTTAACCTACAACTCACAAAAGTATGTACACTATGTGTATAGTGTATGTGTATACACAATATAGAATAAAATGGGGTGGGTGTAGTGGAACATGATATTATTATTTTGTTAATCGATCATCATCTCTAATTTCCATATTATCTACTGTGAGGATCTAGTAAAAATCAAAAGATGATCACTCAAACTGTATGGGTTCTGTGGAGGAGGCACACGCAGTACATAGCATTTACCTATATCAAAACACAATCATGATGATATACCAAAAGATATTATTACCTATTAACCAGTCTGAGTACGAATAGGAGTGGAGGAGGAGGAAGCCTAAAATGGAGAAATTCTTCGGAATGGCATTTTTAATGACATCACTATCAAAATTCCAGAGTATCTTAAACTCGTTCTCACCCTTGGATTCCAATTCAGTTAAAGTTATTCCAGTTTCCACCATGATTTATATTTTACAGACGAATATACGAGCTTCTTATTCTGTCTTATGAAAAGAGACTATTAAAATTAGAAAAATTCATTTTTTAGAAAAAAAAAGTTGGTTAAACTAAATAAGTTATTATTGCATATAATGGAAGCTTTGGTTTGACTTTGCAAAAAAACAACTGAAAAAACACTGGACAGGTGCATACAAAGTAAAATGTGCTTGCATTCACTGAGTACATTTTATTTTATGACATTTTAACTAAGTTTTAATACCCTTACACCTCTTTCTCATGTTTGTTCATGTTCATCCTCAATGTTTGTTGTCGTGCTAATTTACACCTGGACGGTGAAAATTTTAGAATTCATGTGCAAATGATTTATTATGTACACTTTTGTGCACTTGATGCTACTTTACTTGCCCTTTTTCTTCCACTTGACTACTTCATAAATATCCATTCTTTATATTTTAGCTGGAGGGAGAACGACATTATTATGTAGTACAGAGTGAAGAAGGATAAAAATTTGTAAATATGTAATATTGAGAAAACTACATTTTTGCGATTATTTTCCTTCTAATATTCTGCCTCCAACCATTGTCATATGTACACACATGTCCAGAAATATTAATCATATCGTGACAGGGGATTTTGTACATAAAAAGCTTTCAATAACTTTTCAGTAAAGATTATTTTTATACTTGTTTGGAAAAAATTACGGTTTAATGATCCATGTTTTCCGCTAATAAATGTCTGTCCACACTTCCACACTCCCCCTTTATTAAGATATTAAGATTGATGTTTTAATTTGTAAAGTGAGGAGAGGAGTGTCAGACCGGGGATTGGATTTAGCTAAATTAATGTACAACTTGAGTACAGACAAAATTCCAAGACAACCAGTCGGCCTCTTTACAAAAAACCACTGTTATCCTCTTAAGAGGAGTCTCAACTTTCTGTAGCGGAAACATTCATTGATCTATTAATAAATATGTACGCACAAGTCCATTCTCTATTACATTCAAGGAACATGAATGAAAAAATTCCTACACTTTATTCGAATCAAACTAGGAATGATTATTTGGACAGGATGAGACAACGGACGAACGTCAAGATTTTGGATATTTCCAATTCACAATGTCACAGAAAATTTCATCACACAAACAATTATTTCCCCTCCCCCCTTTGATTACTAGGGGACATTTCACAAAAGACTCTTATCACTCTTCCATTATCAGGGGAAAATTGAACGATAACTAGGAAATTACATATTTAATCAGATAAGCATTTTTTGTGTAATTAGATATGGACTTGTCATGAGAGCGTTTGCTATTCTCTATCTGAGGAGAGGAACAGAACAACTTTGAATGTTCAAAGAAAAATTCCTACAGTAATAAAGTTTGATGGGAAATCCTAGATCGGTTTGACTGTGTGTATTTGATGAAAAATGAGTTACAAAATTGAGAGTTTACCTCGATATCGGGGGTACACAATCCATGTCAGGACGGACCAAGGAAATGAACGTTTTTATATTTTCTACTCCAAATTCCAAATGCACAGTTTTACTTGATGAGGATGAGGATCTCTTGGGTCGATGATCAAATGCTGAAAAGGAAATATATTACAAGAATTTTTGTTTTAATATTTATACACTCTAGAATACTTTTTCTCTGTAGCCTTTTGCGTGTTCTTCACACACACACAACTCCACTCGAGGCATTTTTATTTGTATGTGTATGTACAATACAAGAATGTACCATAATTTCAAAGGCAGACAAATTCCAAGACACACACACACACACACCAAAGAGAGATGGAGAGAGGGAGAGAACAAGCAGACGAACACACCGACAGGATTACATCATTTCAGAAAAAAAACTTGATTTTGTTTTATTATTTTGTGTCATGCAATGTTGGAAATTGAACAAGCAAAAAAAAGAGTCAAAGGTTTAGTCCGTTGTGTAACTATACTGAAATCATCGACGAACAAAACACACACACACACACACACACACATTATCATTCTGTTCCTTTGAAGTTCATAGGGTCTGAGTAACAAGAGAGAGAGGGGGGTAAAAATGTGAGTATGTAAAAAGGGAGAAAATTTTTCATTCATTAGTAATCTATATACAGGTTTTAAATTAAATGGACTGCAAAAATTATTTTGAAAAGATACCTACTTTGTCCAGTTTTCAAAGCCCCTTGTCTACTTGCTGTAAATTTGAGTCTACGGAAATTCCTGTTTCCATCGATATATTACAAGTGAAGTCAAGTCACACACACTCGCTACACACACTTGGACACAACTTACGATCTTGTCCATTCATAAATTTCAGAATCACAATATAATCGTTTCTCAATCAACCAAGTTTTTGTACATGGACAATTCTTAGAATTTGTCTGTTAATTCGTATTAAGCGAAAGCACTGTATAAATACTGACGAGGTTCACTAATTTAAAAAGGGTTTATCTCACTCTCTCTGTATACTCACAACGGCACTCAGGACTTGTTGAAAAAGTATTCTCAAAATATATGGTTTTTGTATTGTGAAATGTTCAGTGGAGAGGATTTTTGGGACTGAGAAAACAAAAAGTGTATGACTGTTCCCCAGAGGCCGAGGGTGAAGTGAATGAAAATGAAATAATCCATCGAAAATAAACTTTATCATGTCTGCTGATCAATTGACTAATCGTTGTCGTGTAAATAATTCACCCAACTATTCCAATTCACTCATCATTTGTCATTCATTTAATATTCTACAGTAATATCTAAATGGATAAAGAGAGAGAGAGAATGTATTTTTCTTTCAATTCATTATTATTGAGGATGCAGAGAGAGACAAAAAAAATACAGTTCAATATTTCAGTCTGTGAACTTTGCTCAACTTCTCTCTCTCTCTCTCTTTCTTCTCTATGTGTGTGTGTGTTTTACATGTTAAAATCATTCACAAGGGATATAGATGACAATCTTCTCTCTCTCGCCTTTACTCTTGAAAATTTCCTACAAAATCAATTAATTTTTTTTCTAATTTCAAAACCATTTATCACCACACACGTACATAAGTACAACACAGATACTCACACACACACACCCGAGTAGGATACATGTATCAATGTTTACTTGAATACATAGATATGTTGGAAGCAAGATGAGGATACGATGAGAACGACACGAAATGCAACTAACATATCTGCCAGTGTGTAGATGTCAAGGCTTATCTAATGGCTTCATATTATTCCGTCATATTTTATTTTAGTAAATGACAAGTGGTGTATAAATTCAATCATGCAGTAGTGTTAGTAGGAGGGGAGAGTGTGTGTGTGTACAACTAAAAAAAAGTTAACTACACATTACACATATCAATACTACGACTCACTATACCGTTGTGTTTGTGTATAATAAAATATAGTATTATTGAATTTGTTTTTTTTCTTGTTTGTTACAGAGAATAGTGTGTGTGTGTGTGTGTTGTTGTTGGTGGTGGTGGATGGATGGATGTGTCCTGGCTTATTGTGATTTTTAGTCAATGTTTAGTAAGGTTGAAATTGATTGTGAATGTCCTTACCCATGTCCATGTGGTAGTTTGTGTGTGTGATGTTACAGCATCTGTTCAGCACAGTTGGCATTTTTTTAAGGTATTATAAAAATAATGTGTGTGTGTGTTGCATGTGCTTCACCATTAAGTCATGACCAAAAAAGTCTTGCTGATAAAACGAAAAAAAGCAGACCACCAAACACAAAACACACACACACATACAGCTGAACTCGTTCAAAAGCAGATATTACTATTATTATGAAGAATGAATGAATGTGTAGAAACACACACACATACACACAGTGTGTGTGTGATTCGGCTAGTATAATAAAGCTGTATAATAATATTATTATATGGATGATGTCTCTTTCTCTCTTTCCTTTATCCTTCTCTGAACAGATTGTCTTGATGAGCTCACACTACAGATAATTGTCAATCGTCGTTATTTTACAAAGGAACGAAGAAGAGAGAGAGAGAGGGGGGGGGGGGGGGGAAGTTGACGAGAAATAAATGGAAATGATAAGAGAGAAAAAACAGAGAGAGAAAGAGAGACAGACAACAGATATGGAGAGATGTGAATAATGTGCTTACAATTAGTTGATCAGATTTCAATTTGACTCTTCTTTTTTTGCACACAAAAATAACTGATTTGGATGGATGGTGAGGAAAAACGTGTTGAATTCTAAGTATGGATAATAGGATACATTAAGTACAACTGGAGGAAGAGTGGCTACCACTGCCACCACAACAACTTCTTGTATAGTTGAAAGGTACTAAGTAATGTCCTGTGATGGCTTCTGTTCTATTGTTTCTGTAATGTACATGAGATACATTGGAGACAGTCAGTAGTCTTTAATCTTGAGATAGAGAGAGAAGAAGAAGTTTGAAAAAAACTTTATTTTGATGATAAGCTGTTGTTACTCCTTGATGTTTGATGATGATGATAGCACTTTAAATTGTTACGAGTAAATTTAAATGTGAACTAAACTAAACTGTGGCTTTTTTTGTCTTCCTCCTCTCCTTCAAGAGGGATTGTTCAAGAAACAATTATTACTTTGGGAACTTGAGTCTTCTCTGTCTTTCGTCGACAGTCACTGTACAGTAGAGAAGGATAGTGATGGAAGGGGTAGGCCAGGCAGGTGAGGCCCAATCATGATGGATAGTAAATTTTACATGTATTATTATTATTAATACATGTGTCCGTTCCTTGTTGAATAACAATAAATTATTATTATTCAATTTGTTTACAATGGACTGGGATACAGGGTGAGAGGGAGAGGGGGAGGACAGACACTAGTAAAATTCAATAATAAATATTATTATATGTTTTGTGTATTTGATGTGTGCAACTTTTTGGTGAATGCTCCACTCGACCACGTTGAGTATGATGATTACTAGTTGATTTTGATATTATTTTATTATATTGTTATTAGAATATAATAGGATTCTCAAATTGAAGGCTCTTTCCAGTCGTAGTATGTAAGTCTCTTGAATTTTAGATACAAATACAAATGTGTGTGTGTGTGTGTGTGTGTGTATGTGTGTGTAGTTTTTTATTGGTTGGCTTTGAATTGGTTGGTGTGCTGAAGCTTTTAGCTTTAGGTTGCCAGTTCTTAGCCCTGACATCATCGACTAACTTAGAACTCTGTGAAGTGATGTTTTCCTCTCTCTCTCTCCCTCGTTCCTATAACACAAACCATTTACAACCACAACCAAACAGTATAGACAGATCATTTTTTCCCTCTCTCTCCCTGCAGAAAATCTTCCGTTCTACACACACACACACATCACATGTAGTATATACACGGCAGAGGCACAAGTCTCTCTCTCTCATGGATATGGAGACACAGTAAAAAGAATGAACTAGTGTACCAGATAAACAAAATAGTATACGATCTTAGCTTAGTTTTCCCACATCTCTCTGTCTCTCTCAATTGCTTGTACGTAGTGAGATGAACCGCATTTTAGATATATTCATTAGGTATTATTGCAGAATTTTACATTTATTTTCTACACATGTGACACATTACACAGCCAGGGCCAGGAACTTTTCTTCATGATGGTATCCGTCCAAGAGTCTAGACACCATTGTCAAATGCGGGATGAGAGGGGTTTGAAAGATTTCCTGTTTTTTTATTTTTAATTTGAGATCCGGTTAGTATTACATTTAATTATAGGTGAGTACTCTTTATCTAAATATGTAAAGGGAAGTAATAAAGGTTGAGAGTTAACTTACTTTGTTTAATTTGCTTTGTTAGATTGATCTCACACACAATGTCCCCGGGGAAAGTCGTATATTTTTTAACTACTGTTTTAAGTTTTAATTATTTTACATCTCTTGTTGTCGCAAATGAAGTGGAGGATGTACAAATTGATCCTCAGGGATACATAATATTTTGTCCTTGCATGGGTAAGCTTAAAATGTGTATTATTTGAGCATATTGTCGCTACATCTGACTATTGTCTAATAATATGAATGACACTTTTGTCTAACAGGTCGATTTGGAAATCAAGCAGACCAGTTTTTGGGGGCATTGTCATTTGCTAAACAAGTAAACAGAACTTTCATCATACCTCACTGGGTCGAGTACATTCCTTATGCAACTGGATCGGTAATTGTTTTTCCATTAACTTTTCAAAATTTAAAACGGGGTTTTGATAGAAATGTAATTTGAAGATGATGATGAATTCTTCTTCTACAGAATCAAGTGCCATTTGCCAAGTATTTTAAACCAGAGGGAATCCAGTCATATCATAAAGCAATTCCAATGGATGTATTCATGGAAAAGTTGGCACCTCGTATTTGGCCTGCTAACAAACGAATAGGTATCATTCACCATCACCTCGTACTAGCTATATATATGTGGTTCGATTTTGATAGTTTTAACTGCAATGCTATTATTTGTCAATAGCATTTTGCTACATTGAAAGAGGAGAAGGTAAAGGCTGTGATGCAAAAGAGGGGAATCCATTTGGTCCATTCTGGGACAAGTTTGGGGTGAGTTTTGCTATTAAAGTCATGTTTTATTTTTTAGACATTCATAATAATGACAGTAACCTATTTTTTGGTCAATAGATTGACTTTGTTGCATCTGAAATTTATGGTCCAGATCTTCATTATATTACTGACGATCCTACAAAATTCAGTCTTTGGACGGTTAAATATTCTGGAGACAAATGGCCTGGTTAGTGCTGTATAAACTTAGAAATGGTAGTAAGTATTTACAATTTTTAAAAATTTTGTATATTATTTTCAGTTTTAGCATTTGTGGGACCTCCTAGTGTCTTCCCTGTGGAGGCGAAAAATGTCCACCTACAACAGTATATTTTGTGGAATGAAGATATCACCTCCAAAGTCAAAAAATTTATTGCAACTTTACCAAAAGGCCAATTCATTGGAATACATTTGAGAAATGGTTTAGATTGGGTAAAATATTGTTTTAAATTAACATGAACAAAGATTACTTTGCAAACACACTAATGACAATAGATAATTGTCGTATGTTTATGACTATTTTTCAGAGTCGAACATGTGAATTAGTGGATGGAAATCGTCAACTTTTTGCATCACCACAATGTACAGGCTATCACAACGAATTTGGAACTCTTACATCTGACATGTGTTTCCCTTCAACAAGAATGATCATTAAGCAATTAAAACGGGCAGTCAAGAAGAGGAATGCAACGTCAATATTTGTGGCATCTGATCGTAATTTCTTGAAAGCAGAATTAACAGAAGCATTTAAAAAGCTTGGTGTGAGCATTCATGATTCTACTTTTAATTCCCCACATCTTGACTTGGCTGTACTGGGACAGTCAAACTTGTTTATTGGGAATTGTGTCTCAAGTTTTTCTGCTTTTGTGAAGAGAGAGCGTGATGTTAGTGGATTTCCTTCCGAGTTTTGGTCATTTCCACCAGAACCAAAAGTTAAAAAAACTAGAGAGCATTTAGAACTGTGATTATAATGTTATTTTTTATTGAAAAATACCTAGTTATCTCTCCCTATATTATGTAACGCTTATTGCAAAGTAGATAAACTCTACATATTCCTAAAAGTGTCATAATATTGTACTGTACAGACTGTTGCGTTTTTACCTTTTGTTAACCTTTTGTATTTCACTTCAATAACAGTAACTAATTATTCAACCTCATGAGGAGACTCATTACCAATAGCCATTGTTGAATCCGACTAATAATAAATGTCACCCTTGTACCATGTAATGTGTGAAAAGACTGATTGTGTCTTAGACAATGATTGCCTTGAAGGTCTCAACGACAAACTGAATTTTTAAATATACACATTCATATTAAAAAAGATCTTTATACCACTGTTTTTCCTACCTGTATTATCTGTGTACACTTTCTTGTTGAAAGAAACTAGAAAAATAAACAATCTCAAATCAAGGTACTTCGAATATATAAGGTAGGGCCAATTATGCTGGGGAAATTGGGATTTTTCGAAGGGTAAAAGTCACTCTATGCCGTGACGTCACCACGAGGCAGAAGTTGGCGGGTTCCCCATTGTTTCACATACAAAATGTGGACAAAAATCATAATAATTAATTATTACAGTGCCCGGAAAGGTCATTTTTGTGAAAGGAGGTCACATAATTGTACCTAAGTAACTAGCCTTTATTGTAGTTAAGTTTTTTAAATTCACAAAATGGTTTGTTCCTGTTCTGTACCGTGTTGTAAAAACAGAGCTTCTCGTGAGAATAGAGCAGACTTAATTTTTCTTGTCTTTCCAATCAAAAACAATTATGCAAACTCTGGGCGAATAAGTGTAAAATTAATCGTGTCATCCATACACAAAGTGAAAGAGTTTGTTCAGATCATTTTTGTGAAAGCGATTATGAAAGAGATTTACAACATGAATTGTTGGGACTTCCGTCGAGAAGAAGATTGAAGAAAAATTCATTTCCTTCTATATTTTCCTGGTCTGATCAAGAAAATTCACATGAAGACAGAGTCAATAGATATCAAACTAGAGAAAGGAAGAAGTTGGTAGAATTTTTACTCCATTCTAAAGGTATGTAATCCATTTCTATTTTGTTCTCTCTATTAAATTAGTACAAAAAATTCTCTGTTAGTATTTAAAAAAGTACTCATCTATTTTTCCTGTGT
>WJFB01001533.1:0-29855 GCA_009870185.1 Pygmarrhopalites habei | reverse complement strand
CCCCCCCCCCCCCCCCCGAAATGGAAATAGAACTTTCTGAATAAAATTCTATTTAAATCCATACAGAGGACACAGAGTTTACGAGACTATTTCCATTTACAATAAATTATTAAGTCATACGGTATAAATACACATATGATTCCCCTCCTATTCTTTCCATTTAGAAAAGGGTCATTTTTTGACATAGTTGTGAGACAATTTATTGTCTACCTCCATACATTTGTCCTATTTGGCATTGACTTGATGATGTGTGTACTGTATATATATCATATGTAGTAGTCATAATGATACATTTTTGGATGACTACTACTATACATGTGTGTGTGTTGCCTGTGTTGACAAACACGCAAGAGAGCATGTGCTTGTTTTTTCCATTCAATGTACATTTGGGTGCTCCTACTCCTGTCCAACTGAATGTGTGATATTATAAGAAAAATTTTATATTTTGCCTGTACCCTTCCTTTCATTTTTTCTTCTCTCTCTCACTCTCTCTCCCTGAACTAGAATATATACCTCCCTCACTCTCACTCGGAGTGCTCCCCCCTCGTAAAAGTGCTCACGACACGATCAGCACTTAAGATTAGCCACAGGTCATAGCCCTACAGAAATTTTTTTATATACTTTGGACTATTGCATGTCTTCACTCCAGATATACACATTTCACTCTCTCCTACATGGAATGACGTTTTTATTCTTAGCTCTTTTCTACACATTAGAAGAGTGCATCAAGGTGATGATCCTTACATGTAAGAAGAGAGAGCGAGAGTATGGGTACGTTATTTGAAAAACTAGAGAGAAAGAGAGCGAGAAGGAAAAAAACCTTCATTTATTAGCCGCAAATGATCTGAAAATACATGGTGGCTCTGAGTATAAATCTTACACTATCGACTCTCAGAGCCGAGTCTGGTGGTATGATGATGTGAGGACGTGAAACATGCAAAGGCGACGGTCAACATGCAATAGAGATGGAGAGAGAGAGAGAATAAAAATGTAAACCTTGAGCTATATACATACACTTTTAATGATTTGAGTCTACTATACACTGTACTATAGGTTTCCACTACTACACTATCAAAATGCGAAATAGTTTGCTCACATTCATACGAAAGAGTGTATATATGTAGTAGTATTCCGAGGACTGCGGTATAGTCAGTTTTTTTCACCAAGGCATAGCCACAAAAGTCAAAGCCAAAAACCAAAACTAAAAAAGATAGCGTCAACCCATATACATATATATAGATATATATATATACACTCAAGTACTTGTCTACAGGACTAGGATAGAGGTTAACCAAAGTCCGAACAAAAGAGAGAGAGAGAGAACCACATGGACATTGGACATGGACATGCTTTAAGTTTTGCCCAAAAATTTGTATGGTCTCCTCAAGAGAGAGGAGCTCTACTGTAGACGACTTGTGACTGGTTCCACCGACTGACAAAACTGACTGCATGGAAAAATTATAAGTAGAATGGTTTGATGATGGTGTGAGTCTACCGTCTACCTACATTTATTAATTTTTGCTTATTTTGTCGTGAGACTTTGCCAAGGCACTACATAGGCACCTGTATTTGCACTTTAGTGTGTGTCTCGCGAATCCCACCATATTCCAATTATTTGCAGCTCACTGATCCTCAACCAAGTTTGTGGTTTTCAACGATATCATCATCATCGTGGTAATAATATCATATTGCACACTTCTTATCAATCCCCCCTTATCCTTGTCTCATTATGGTTTTGTCTTTTTTTCCATCCTAAAAAAAGATGCAGATGCACAGACACTACTTTAGTCACTGCAGACGGTGCAAGTGAAATTTATTGATTGAAGTTTGGACCTAAACTGCCAAAAAAACTGAGCGTTTGCAACTACCCCTCATAAAAGTGCATACACGTTTATGTTTTTCTTTGTAATTCCCTTCTGTTTTTCATGATATGATACAAGCAATAAAATAGGTAGTTACAAATGGATATAATTGGAATTGAGTTCAGTAGGATTTCGTCATCATGGAATGGATTTTACCAAGGGTAAAAAGACGTAGAGACTAAATTGTTTTGTGTATGTGTGTGTGTGTCGTAATTCTAATAATAATCGCTTTTTTTCTCTGTAGCACAAAATACAAAAATGAATTGTACAACAAGGCATGAAAATACGAATATTCTTATTACAATTCCTCATATTTTCTGTCAATCCGACCTGTACAAAAGTAATTTAATTCGTGAGAGTTCAAGTGATGCTTGTCAGTGACATAGATAGGAGAGATTGTGTGTGTGTTATAGTTGCACAGGGATGTTTTTGAGAGGCTTTCCTAACTGAGAAGAGAACTGACAGAAAAGAGAGAAGGGGGAAGAAAAAGTGTAGGAATTCAACACTGTAAATGGAATTCAAAGTAATCAGTTTGTAGGATGAAGGACTGTGTGTGTGTGTGTGTGTGGAGAAATGGCAAGTGAGGGGATGGAAATTGTATGAATACAAATGAAGAGAACTCACCTGAGACGGGTTGCTGGGATTAGGAGGCGGACTGAGGTCACCAGGTTGAGACGGGAAAGAATCAGGTGGTTGTGGGCTCATAGTTTCATTAGAATTCTCTTGTTGATGGGTGGGCGGTTGGCTGGATCCCGCAGAGGTCTGTGCTTGAGCAGCCTTCATCAGTTTCTTGTACCTGATAGTCCAATTTTTTGAGTAAAAAAACAAAATTTAAAACATACTTTTTTACTTCTTCAACGATTCAACCACTTCTTTAAAAGAATATACATATACGATTTCATTGATATTTCTATTTAGCTTTCTTGTAAGTAAATTAAAGAAAAATAATTAAAATTCGAAATTACTTGCTGCGGCGGTTTTGGAACCAAATCTTGACCTGTATAAACACAAATAAATTATTAGTATTCATTATTCATTCATGTATATAAATTATGAAAAAAATGGTGTAGATTTTGACAAGTCATTTGAAATAAAATTGTGGGGATAAACATGTGATTACTAAGTTGACAACGGTCACCGTAAAAATTCTTCATCCGTGAAGCACCCACCTCCCCTTATTTCCCTGTATGAACAACCACCCCCTAAATTCATTGTGTATTGCATCAATCTTTGATCAGAATCACAGAACACACATAAAGAGAAGTGAGTAGAGCATGTAATGGAGCAATACTGTGTTCTCTTTGGTGATTGTAGACAAACCAGAGAGGAGACTGTTTCGAACAGTTTCTCTGGGTCTCCATTTCCTACACTCTACACTCCACGTTTTAATGTATTCCTCGCTTTCATTCATCTACAATCATCATTATCCAGGAATGGACGGTTTCCCTTCCATAAAAACGATGAAACCACACTATTTCCTATTTAATTCCTGTAATTTTCAACAGAGACGCGTAGGAAACTGTTCAAACACACACTAACTCATTCTCTCTCTCGGTGCATATCCTTTTTCCTCAACTCTTGTATACCTCCACACACTTCTATTAAACATACACTCACTACCACATATCTTCCCTTACTGTGTACATGAAAACGAAATTCTTACACACTAGGCATAAGGTTCAACTTGTATGTAATTCTCCTGGGTAAAAACATGACCAATGTGGAGTCTGGATTGTCTAATGCCCGGACGGAAAACATCTTCATAAGAATAAACGGGATAATCTACATACATAGCCATGTGGATATTTACATTACTAAGCATAAACTAGTTGTGAACAATTAAACATATCATTAGTGTAGCAAAAGATGATATCTATCCATGTATGAATGAAGAGATAGTGTGTGGTTTTCCCCAGTAAAACATGTCCATTTACACTCTATCTATGCCAGACAAGAGAGAGAGAGAGAGGGAGAGAGAGACGATAAAAAAAATATCTGGAATCATCCTTCTGAAACCAATGAAAAGTTTTAACAACCAAGATGGTGATCTTGTCTGTCTGAGAGGGAGAGTGAATCTTCAGAAGAGAGAGAGAAGGGGAGAGAGAAAAATCACTATTATTTGTATTTCATCTTATATTTTATACTCTCGCATTTTCTCAATCCCGGCATTTAGCCATTTACAAATTTTCTCCCTATCGTATACATATGTATTTTATAAAAATATTAATATTGTAAGGATGCTTCACAAAACTTTAGAGACAGACACGATGGAGAGAAAGAGAGTGGAGGGCGAAAAAGTCTTGTTGCTATAAGATTTTTTTTTTATTCAACAAAGCATAACGTGGAGAAGCCAGCAAATCAGAACATGAGAAGTCAGAGGAGGATGGATGAACGTGAAGAAAAAAACGGCAAAAAGGCGGATGACTCTCAAGACGTTATAATATATTACGTACACACTCTACACACATACACACACACAAGAAATGGAATTGCATGAACCTTTGTTTGTTACACACTATTGCACACTATCTGACATTTGCTACATGATTCCCATGTTGTACATACCACACACACTTGAAAACATCAGAGAGAGAGAGAGAGAGAAAATACTCTCAACTAACAATTCAGATGATGTGCCATGCAACCTCTAAATAAATTTAAGCATTAATCTAGATGACACAAAAAACAACAACAGACAACAGCAGCACACCTACTGCCTGTGTAATACATTTTGGAAAACTCATCATTTACTCCAAGTATTGACAAGACAAACAAACTAATCAAGAAAATACAGCAGCCAAAAACTGTCAATACTGAAACCTTCAGACTACATGCGTACATATCTGCATACCCCACACCATGAAGATGAAGAAGAAAACTTGTCTCATTTTATAAATGCACAGCCAGATAAAAAAATTGTATTATGACAATTACAAAGTTTTTCTTCATCTCCATACACTTGTTAGGATTAATAGTTGGTTGACTACCTACCTGAATTTTTTGACTCTCTCTCGCTCTCACACGCAGGCATACAAGGGAACAGAGGCACAACAATAGTTTGTGTGTACATACGGGGATGTGGAAACACAATTGTCTATATATATATATATATGTATAATTACTACAGAGCAGAAAGTGGGGGGCAGGAGGAGTGTAGTGTAGAGAGTGTGAGAGTAGACAAAAGGGTGGAAGAAGGGAACTGACTATAACGGAGGACGGCGGAGGGGTAGGTGCGGCATCATAAATAAAACACATGGAGTGACGTCGCACTTGACCTTTAGGCAAGGCGCAGGAAGATACGCTCGACCAGCTAAGCGAGACTCTAGGATGACCAAACCAAGGCGCCTCCGCCAGCAAATTGTTTCCCTGAAGATCGACGCAGCGGAAAGAAAGATGAGGATGGACTAGTCAGTCATCAGTCAGAAATAGAGAGAGAGAGGGAGAGACAAATTCTCCATCCCATCCTTTCCCATTTATTTATTTCCTGCTTGCCAATTTCATCATCATCCCCATTCTATTTACCTACTCAACTCTGTCTCTCACCATTCTATGACCACACACACACAGTAGTACACATACTGTAGTACACACGCAGTCACAATACAAATTGACAAAAATCAATAGAGAGACACTCGAATTCGACCGTACCGCAAAACTAACCAGAGGAAGAAAGAGAGACATGATTTTTTTACCTCGTTGTAGTTGTACGTCTGTATTGTTTTTTCCCCTCTTTTTTCTACAATAATGGTTTGGTACTCGTGACTAATCGTATTCCATAGTTAGTTAAGAGATAACCTGGCTTAAATAAGTGATCTCTGACGTTTGAACAAGATCACTTGTACATCTTTCCACATGAATATCATCTTTTTGGATCTTATCCCTCCTCTCCCCTCCTCCTCATGTACGTACTATCCTTCTCAATAGATTTCAAAATCACTCTGAAAATACAAGACCCTCCCCCCGGAAAATCTATCATATGTACCTGTACAAAAAAATACATTAAACTTAATGTGTGTGTGGCTTTTTGAATATACACAGTGTACATTGTGTTCCTCCCCTCTTTTTGCTCATCTCCTGAATTCTGAATGAATAGTGTGTACAAATGTAGAGATAGAGAGAAAGGAAGAGAGAGAGAGAGAGGGAAAAAATCTCTGAACCAAAGTTTCTTGGACGCAGTCAAGTGCGGTGGAGAGAAAAAATGAGCAGATGCACCTTCATGCAATCATCATTTATCAGTAGCTTAAACAGCGTAAGGTTCCCCCTTAATATATATATATATATTTTTTTATTTCATTCCCTCCACTCTGTTCGGCTCTGCAAACGCAAACACACGCAGTGTGAGCAGAGAGAGAAGGAGAAAGAGAGAGAGAAAAGACGCGGGCTGGAAATGGAAATAAATCATGTCTCATTCCTGTCTCTCTGACAAAAGAAGTTTTGTTTATTATTTTAATATATAATTAAATCATTTCTAGGTCAAAAATTTCCTCCTAAGTATAATCGAGAAATTTAATTACATGTGAAATGTATGCACACAATTAAAGGGAGATGATCTTCATTCCACACACTATGGCTCCCTGTCGTTGTTGGTGTTGGGATCGTGTAAAAGTCTGTGTGTACATAAATAAGAAGCATGTAGTGTACATATGTACACATGCACTTAAATTGCAATCAAGGTAAGGTGAAAAAAGGCACACACACACACAAACACATTCATCAAAAAATTACAAGTACAGTTTATCCCCCACTGCATGATACATAGTCATTTACAATGTTTACACTCAATTATCTTAGTGCTATCCATTAAATATTATTCATTATTATTGTTATTATTTTAGCGTGGATGGACGGAACGTAGGAAGAGGAGAGAGAGAGAGAGAAAAAAAATGAACGTAAATAAATAAATGAGATATTTTTTTTTCTCTCTCTCTCCACACTGCACCGTGAATGTGTGTGTGTGGAATACTACGAATGGTTCAACGTGAGAATGACATATATCATAATATTACCCTTTATACCCCCAGAGGTGACTTACAAATAACTAACCTTTCAACACGTTCAACTTTTTAATTACGAGTAAAAATTTTACAAGGTGACGATGCTGTTAGTCAACTCTAGTCCTATTCCCCATTCACATTTTCATTTTTACTATATACTCCCTCCACACACACAAACACACACTATAATGACTTAATAGCATCCATGCTGGGTAAGCTTAACTCTGTACAAAAGAGAGGACTACACACAAACACAAAAAAATGACCTAATGTGAATTGGGAAAAAACATTTTGTACTTTTTAGCATTTGAAAATCCTCGACGAGGAGGAAAACAAATAAATTCCCTTTTTTACCACGACAGATAATTTGCCAATTTAACAATAATGATTACAACAATTTCTTTTGATTGTCATCAAACCCCTCCATCAAATTCAATTATATGACATTATTCATCACTCTTGTGATTTATAAATGGTACGTGCTCCCTCACTTTTGTATAATCTCAATTGAAAATACACACATTTACTACCGTTTAGCTTACGCACAGGATTGAGCAGGTAAAGTGTGTGTGTGTGTGTAAAAGTATTCGACCCAATGTGAAACTTTATAGTTGTGTGAGTGAGTGTGTGTGTAGTGTGTGTGTGGAAAGAGTACTGTAGGGGGGATAGGAATGAAATGGTTAACGTGCGAATAACTGGATAGCCAGATAGTGTGCATTTGAATGGATGTAAGCTTCAATTTACTAAAGTTTTATGCTAGTTAATAGTTGCAGATAACCATCGCAAACTTGTAATCACACCGCATTAAATGCACATTGCATTCCAGACTTTCTTATCTCCAGTGCCACTGAATTACGCTCCTATATTATACGAGCTGCTCTCAGCTCTCCTAATCCCCTCTCACTAATATATAATCCACTCTTCTCCCTCTCTCTCTGTGGCTACTTATGTAAAAAGGCCAACAATCAACACTCTCCACTGGCCACTAGTCTACCTCGCCACTAACCATCTTGCAATCACATTTACAAATGAGCAGCAACTCTCTCAGGAGTCAACATGAATGTGTAATAATTTATATAACAATTCCCCCTCCCCCCAGCTCAGCTCCCTACACCTCCATCCATTTCATTTCGGGAAGGACCTTTGTGGTCAAAGGGAGAGAGAGAGAGATGAAGAGAAAAAATGAGAATAAATAACAAAAGTGCCGGTGGCCTGTTTGTCCAAAAATCCCTCATATATTCATATGAGATCCACTCACAGTAGTACTTCTTGGTTGTTATCAGTGGCACTGATTACCTCCGAAGGTACAGGGCTACTACTACTTGGTGGTCAATTCATACTGTGCTTAAGGCCTGTTAAAGTCTCCTTCTCCTCTCTATGTGAACAATAAAGGTAGAGTGTGTAGTGTGTGTATGGAACAGGCGTCATAATTGTGGAAATGTAGACAAGAAGAGGAGCCCAAGTTTTACACATAAAGTTGGAAATGGAGAGGAACAAGTTGGTTGGTTTTACTTTTACAAATAATATATTTTTTGGGTGAGGAGAATACGATGGAGGCAATTTGTACAACACGGTGAATGTCCATTTAGTAAACGAGGATTTCATTATCACTTCATCAAGTTTCCCTGGTAAAACTTCTTCTCCCTCTTCCCCTCCTCCTCCTCCTTGTTCTTCTTGAGAAGTCTTTGAAGTGGGAACTAGACTGAGCTCATAGTTTTTTCCCAATTGATATCTATATATACGCAATACACATTACACTCTCTCTCACTCACTCACTCAGTCAGTGAGACCTTTTGGAAAAAATGAAGCTCAAACTCTGTGACTGACTGTGAGTGGAATCAGACAGCATCCTGAACACATGTCATTGTTACACTCATTCACATCCCATACACACACACACACACATACACACACACAGGAGTTCATACATGACTGTAATCCTGTTCATTTTTTCTTATCCGTGATACAAGTAAAGTACATGCACATGTAAAAATATGGTATCTCAAAAACTCATCATGAATGATGAAACAAGTATCTAAGCACACACACACACAGGAGGAAGGTACATTCGAGACTTTCCATACATACTTTTTTTATCTGGTTTGGCTACTCATCATATTAATAATTATGAAAGGACAGCAGATAACCATAATAACAATTTTTTTTGGAAAAAAACGAATACTGAGTAAATAGCTCAAATTTTTTTATCCCTCTCTCACTCTCTCTTCTCCTCCTCCGCCTCCTCCACACACACTCTTTCTCTCCGAGGACTGGACTTTACAAGTCAACATAGTCAGCATGCCATTTTCTAATCTAGTGGCATTGAAAGGTTAAGAGTTGTAGTCTGCTGCTCATGGTATTCTTGCAAATCGGGTTCTCAAGGAAACCAAAGTTCTCCAACGATAAATTCTTCTTTAAACACACACACTACACATACACGGCTGTGTGTGTGTTTTTTGTGTATGTGTCTCATCTCACATTAACTGCTCTGTGGAGTCTCTCCAAGTCTCTCTCTCTCTCTCTCTCTGAGTGTGTGTGTGAATGTGTGTATAGGAACATTAGTAGATTGTAAATGTGTAGCAAAGGAGGATTTTGGATGTGGGACTGTTAATGTATTCCAGTTGAGAGGACTTTATCTGTACATGTATTCCAGTTGAGAGGACTTTATCTGTACATGTATGATAATATGGTTGTGTGTGTGTGTGCGTACAATGAGGAGTACAATGGAAGAGTTAGGAGAGGAGGAGGAGGAGGGAAGACTTTTTCTGAAACAGCGTATAAATTCATAGATAGCTAGAGATAGATAGAGAGACTAGATAGATGGTTAGATAGATGGATACACGCACATATGTACGCGTGTGTGACGACGGAGTGTAGCGCCGTAGCGGAAACCATATTTTCAAGTGGGACTTTTTCACAGCTTCATTAGGAGGGTCGTAAAGCCCTCGAGGAAAAAGTACAAACGGCGCCTGGGCGGTTTGCATCCCTTTCGATGATCGTAACATCCTCTGATGAGCTCAAAAACTCTCAGTCCGGTCTTTTCTCTCTCTCCCTCTCCCTCTCCCTCTCTTCCTCAGTTCAGCACTCAGATCGTTTTTTTCTCAATGTCTGTGAATTTCAGAATGCATTCACGTATGCACTCGACTCTTTTTTTGAAGAAAAAAAAAGTTTATGTAAAAAAGGCTGGCATTGTGGAACCACTGTGGAACCTCACTCTGAGAGTGTGTGTGTCTTTTAAAAATGATTTCAACTTAGCATTATCTTTCTAGTCTTTAAGAAAAAAAAGGTAGCAAGAATGATATGCGTATTATGTATGAGTATGATATATATTTCCAGAGAGAAAGACCCATAATGGCTCAATGTATAATTTGTGAGGAGAAAAGGTTGTATCATCCTCACCTAGCCTTATCATGTGTGTGTGTGTGTGCCAAGTGTCTTTAAATTTGAGTACACAGGGAGAAACTCAGACTCCCGTTTCTCATAGTCAAGTCAAGAATATGCACAGGACATTTTCACAGAGACAAGACGGGAGAAGTTTTGGGAAAAGGGTTCACAAAAAGAAAAACAAATCTTTTTCGTCATTAAAAACTACTAATGACCATTTTCCCCTCTTCATCGTTTTATTACAATAACTGTGGCTTTCCCCCTCAAAAAAATTTTTCGACACACACAGTAAAGCACAAGCACACCCAAGCTTAAAAAGTAATATAATGTTTTGAGGGGGAGGGAAACAGGGAGAAAACAGCCATAACCTTTAAGAAGAGAAAGAGACTAGACAGAAGGCCTAATGATTCCTCCTCATGAGACTGGAATAAATCAGAAAAAATCTTTGTGTGTGGAAAAACTGTGCAGAGATTATTACGAAAGGGAAAGATGTTTGAAAAAATTGGTAAGTGATACTAAAGCTTGAACACACAAAGAAAACATGGACTGGAGAGGAAAATGTCAGTTCACAAAACATTAAACTCCCAGGTAGTAAAAAAACAAGGGTCAGGATTTGCAATGTGGTTTTCGTCTAGTGTAAAAATTCTACTTTGTTCCAATATTTTTTTTCTCAATTTTTACAAAACAATTGTATGAACATTTTCTCGGGAAAATGTTAACAGTGTAGACTTGTTGAGCAAAAAATTTGTCAATACTTCGCTACTAGATTTTATGCTACACCTTGGCTCTTCTCCAATTTTCCAAGACACATATTTTATTATTCTACTAAAGATTCAATTTAAGAGTCATAAAATTAATCAATTAACTGAGAACCAGTACTTGAAATCTTAACCAGATCTTGTAGGGTAACGGAGATAACAAATTTCCCTACAAAAGACGAACACGACGAGGGACAGGACAAAGAGAAAATGATGATGAGTCCTTGAGTAGTGGAGGTGTAGAGTGACAAGGGGAAGAGTGTATGACAGACAGACTACAGAAAAGGAGGTCTTTTACAAAGTCAATAAGAATTTAGATAAAAATGTCCAGTGCATTCTTTTGTAATGGAATCCCCATGGTGAACATCACCGCAAGAACCATTACCTTGGTATGTCGTTCACACCACCCCCAACCCCCATCATCATCATTTCAACTTCCTAACTGGTAAAGGACGAGGAGGAAGAAGCAGGAGCAGACAGAACGATATTGTGAATTGTCAATTGTCAGTAGTCAAAGGATTGGAGGAGGGAACAAAACTCGAGTTCATCCATGAGAACTTACATATGAGCATCCACAGAACAGACACTGAAAAAAGACGAAGAAACGGAAGGCACGAGAGTTGGAGGAAGAAGAAGTCAATAAAGAAGAGTCCAGCGTCTCTTCTCTTCTCTCTCCCTCGTCATCCTACGGAACAAGTCGGCAAAGTGAAAACACGCACACACGTACACCACTCTCTCTCTCTCTGTGGATGGTGACAGAAACAGAGGGAGGTGTGACTGAATCATTTGTTGTGAGACAAGGCCGAACGAAAGGGCCCAACCCAGGCGCCTTGAACAACCTAAGGGAAAAAGTCTACCTAGAAAAAAAACTACGGAGGAGAAGAGAGCATTCCACTTTCGTCCTCCTCTTTCGTCCCGAACATTATAAACTCCTTAAATACGACTCTCTCCCTCCTCCTCTTCTTCTTCCTCCTCTCCTCTCTCTGTATTAAACATTAAAAGTACACACACTTTTGTCTTCCTAGAAAAACCGAAATTTCCCTCTTCCCCACCGACAAACCACACACACACACACTTTCCAGCATTTAAAGGATACACATACGGCAATACGCCGTACACACAGGCCAACACACGACGACTGTGTGTTTGTATGTAGATGAAGAGTAAAGGGAGAGACTGAAGGGAGAGGAAATTATTGCTATTATTACATTATTGTGTGTGGGTAGGCCAGTAGAGTACACACACACACAAACAACCTCTCCCCATAAATGAGGCATATAAATAGGTGGATTGGATGGTGAGGGACGAGGACGATTATGATGATATGAGATGCAATGTTTGGCCCTAACTAACCCTTTTTTTCTGGTTTAAGTTTCACCGTCTGCTCTGCTCCGCTTCGTACACAAGCCAGCCTTATCATTACCCTTATTATTATTATGATCTGTCTCAGGTATTCCCCCAAAAAAGATCCTTCCTCCTCCTCCTCCTCTGATCCTCCGTATCCCTTGCATTGCCTCCATTTGGCTTCAAGGTAGGTAAATCCGATCTGTGAAGTTGAAGTACATTACGGATAATACAGATCGACATATTATGTCCATTACTTGAGGGAGGAAAAGAGAGGGAGAGAGACTATACACCATAAATAGTACATGTAGTATGAAGGTGGTAGTTTTCTCCACACAAACACACACACAAATTCTATTTTCTATTGTAACGACTATTGATCGATTACATGCTAGACGCTCCAGACACACCAACATTGTAGATGGAGAGAGGAATAAGTCTAATATAGTAAAATGCTACTACTAGCAAACCAACATCTGTCTCTCTCTCTCTTTGGTTTTTGGTTTTTGTGGGGCCAAAACCGACTGTCGTACTAAATTTATTGCTGCTCTGAATTTGCTCTAGTGGTTCTGCCTGCTTACACACTTGGAACTTTAATGTGTGTGTGGATGGGGGAGGGAAGAGTGAGGGAGTCTCTCTCTCTTTCTCCACTACTTTTATCTGTACTTATTTAGCCACGAAATTTACCTATGAATTTAACAAGACAATAGCCAAAAATGTGTAGTCTTGTGTGTAATCAGATATACACAGCTGTACACAGCTGTGTAGTTTGTGATACATACATATAATATAACCACATTGTATCTATTTTTCTATTGACAATTTACTCGTCGATGCATCATCATCATCCTCATCATCCTACAGATAAATGGGTAAGGTCTTGTTCTCCCCTCCTCCTCCCTCTTTTTCTCTCTCTCTTTCTCTCTCTTTCTGTGTGTGTGGACATGATGAATGTAAGCCTACCTGCTCCCGTTTTCCTTCTTTGTGGTTTTACAAATGCGCTTCTTCTGCCCGACTTGACTTGAATTTTCAACAGACATTTCTCCCCACCTTCCCAAACTACACAATTCAGAGTCCCCACTCGGCGCACTAATTTGATCAACATCTTGCCTGACAGGCTCAAACCATAATTTACTTTTATCCACCATTATATTATCTATACATCTCCAATGTGTGTACATTGTACATTCTACTCATCCTTCCTATATCCGCTTCAATTGTGCATGTAAAAGGTGCAAATTTTGTTTGTGTGTGTACATTTTTGCTATCATTGCTTCCCTGTCACTGACTCATTTTTATGTCCAAATCCTCCTGAAAACCTTCTACCTCAAAAAAATTTTCCGCTGCACTTACTGCCCAAACGACGAACCAAAATTGTGTCATGAATTTCCATCTGTGTGTGTTCTGTCTGGGATGAAGGGGGGAAATGACGACTCGTTATCCCGATGATCAATTGGACAATCATGCCAAATTTTCAAATAAAAATTGGCAAACTCCTACCCTCCCTTATATCTACACTCTGTTCACACACTTGTACATGAGGAAACGACTCTCTATAGTGACAATAAAAATTGATAAAAAAGATGGTGGGGAAATGATACGGTGGAAAAGATAAAAGTGTACACTTTAAGTAGGCAATGATCTGTGTAAAAATGTGATGTATAATGTATGGAGGAGAGAGAGAGAGAAATATGACGGGGGTATATTCAAGCTCTATTTGTCTATTTGCTAAGAGCAGAAGCTGCTCGCTTGAAGGTGTAACTCTTGTGTGTGTGGATGTGTGTGTAGCTGAAATTCCTCATTGCGGCATAAAATAAATGAAGGAGAAAATTTAGGGGTATAAGTGCGTAATGAATTCATTTAATCGTTAAATAAAATGAATAATAATGTAAAAGGAAAACTTGATTTGTCTGATGCTCATGTTAGTTGTTTGCTGCTGCTGCAAAGATCAACCTCCAAGCCTTGACTTCTTTTTCACATTATAGACATTAATGTACACACACACACATACACAACAGAACAGAGATAGATGTAAGACAGACAAGATTTTTTCAACTTGAAACAAACAGGCTGAAAAATTTGTTGCTTAGCTTGCTTTGCTCAAGTTTTCCCCTGCTTCACATTTCACATCACATCACCTTCACAACATATATATATATATATATATATGTATGTGGCGTGTGTGTAGTAAACCCCTTCTGGTATAGAGACTTGGACTGGAAAAAGGCAGCTGATTGTGAGTGAGAAACTTGTGGGCGGGAATTTGAGTAAAAATGAAGGATTTTTCCGTCTTGCCGATGCAAATGCCATGCCTTGCCATGCAATCCTATAGAGCAATGGCTAAAAGGCATATTACTTCTTCTTTGCCTCCTCTTCTTCTTCTTCGTCTCTTAGAATACAAAATGCCACGGACGACGTACATTACATATTCCAAAACCCACTACCCACTACAACAATAAGGGTGAAGGCAAATTTGAGAGAGAGAGAGGTTCAGGAAAATAAAACAAACATCAACAAATCGCAGTCAGCCTCTCTCTCTCTCTCTCAAAGTAGAAGCTTAACGTAATAAGAGTAAAATGTTTTGGAGAAAAAAAGAGCAAAAGTCCTTTGCCTGTAATTCATCCATGTAGTATTTTTCTTTGACTAGAGTACAAGACGAGTCCACAATTTTTTCCCAAATGTACACTCACTCTTCCCTAGACTGACTGACTTTGGGGAGTGTGTACAAGTCGAAAAAGTCCAAATGTAGGGAATGAAATTAATGTCGTGCCTGGCTACAAAAGATGATACAGACTAAGATGAATTATATCCATACAAATACAATGTACCTCAATGTTGTAAAGTGTGAGTGAGTGAGTGTGTGTGTGTAGCCAAGGTAGGTAAAATAAATGCCATATAAATATAGATTTTCAAGTCTCTCAGACTTTACTTGGATTTTCGGCCCTCATTCTCTCTCTCCTCTTTTGTTTCCTCCTCCTCCACCTCCACCTTCTCTACATATTTATGCTATGCTCCCATGCTCGCGCACATTTGATAAATTTAATATATTTGTGTACACACAGTTTTATATGCACTCTCTCTCTCATTCCCGTGTGTACTCCTACCTGTGTGTGTATGTTACGAAAGAGAGGAGAGAGAGAGAGAGAGAGAGAAAAGTTGTAGAGGTAAAACCCTAAAACTGAAAATGTACAAACTACAAATGCTACAAATGGTCTCGGCCTGTCAAAATAAACGTGAGATAAGCTTGAAGACTGACTACGTACGTTTCACAGGATATGCATGATGTGGCTCACAGCTTACACAGTACATACCTACAACACTGTTTTGTGTACTAAGCAGTACACACACACACACACGCTGTATCCCATTATGATTCAAGCCAAATTTGAAGCCCCTCTTTACCATATATACTATATTGTTCCTCCAGCTCCAAATAGCTACAACTCGACAGTACAGAGTACAGCAATAATGGTATAACATGATCAAAAAAATTGTAGGTAACGCGTTGTGTCCAAAAAACTTTTTTTTGGTTAATGTGTCTGCATGTGTGTCCTTATACTGGGGAGTAAATCTAGTGTGTGTATGTGTGTGCTAGTGTATAATGGACTCTTTATTATAAAAGACATGGGGTTGGTTGTGTTACAAGACAAAGTTTTTAATAAGACATAACAAGTAACATTTTTAATGCAAATTCACTTCACTTCCAACACGTCCACACTAAATGAAATAACATGCCACAAAAACTTCATGCACACTCACTCACACACTATTTTAACTCCATGGCACATGGGCATATTAGGCAAGAACTAAATTATCCACATCACACCATCTCAAAAAAAATATATACGATTTTTTATTCTCTTCTTTCCTGATTCCTCCTCCCTCTCTCCTTCTTCTCCTTCCCTCTGCCTCTTTCCCAGTTTTTGCCCTTTGGAACAATTTTTCTTGTGTCAAACGACTTCATCTCAACAAGAGTATTTAACCATGCAAATTAAATTACAATTAATTAAAAACAAACTGGGAACACTAATTTCTCAACATGGAGGAACACAACAATCTGTCTTGATAGTGATGCTCAATTTAATTTATGTGTGTAGTACAGAGGAGCATCCACAATTTTGTACAAGATGGAAGAAATGAGGGAGAAAAAGAAGTTTTCTTCAGGAAAATCCTGAATGGCTCAAAAAGACTGTAGAATGAAGAGAAAACAAATTACCCAAAAAGTGTGTGTATGTGTGTGTAATACAATGGACTGGGAATGAATGAAAAGGTGTGGTTAGCATCCGTAGGTTAATTTAAGAGAGCAAAAATTAAATTTTATGCTTCATTAACACTAACACGCTCCCTCACACGTTAAAAAGTTAATCAGAACTTCAAGAGCAAATTGAAAGGAGGGAGATAGTGAGGCTCACGGAGGGAAAGAAGGAAAGGAGAAAAAACCCCAAAGTCACTCTCTCAGATGTCGACGATTTTAACTAAGTATAGCCGCCACCGAAAGAAGATCCTTTTTTCTCTCTCTCTCTCCTTCTCTCCCGTGTGTGTGTGTGTCTTCTTTTCGACGCTAATGTTTCAACAAGTTTAGTATTTATACATATAATATATACCTGTAAAGAAAAACCTGTTTCCGCCGCTTAAAAAGCCTTGCAGTTATGTACACACAAACACACACACACCCTCATACAGTATGTACCCTTTTGTAAATGGATGTACATAATCTGTTCTAATGAAAACACTGGAAGCAGTTCAATGTAATGTCTGTAAATTTAATGTGATGCAAAATATAATCTCCCTTTATAGTCTCCACGATAGGAAGACACAAAGATGTAGCAAATGTGTGTGTACGAGCCTTGCAGAGGATCTTCTCTCTGTTTGTGTGTGTGTCAGAAAACAGCGTTACATATATTATATTCTCATAATTTTTATTTACTATAAGTCAGTTTTATGATCAGATGAATAGATGAATAGCTAAATACACTTGTAGTACGAGAAAACTTGTAATTCTTTAGGGCAAACGTCATAAACTCTCCGTGTAACTTGTTGCTCGTTACAACTCTTCATCCCTTTTGTCTCTCTGTCTTGGACAGAGAAGAGAGAAGAAGAGAATGGAACGGAGAACCACACAGACCACAACTACACAATGTAGCCTTTACACACGGACACAGACACTTGTTTAACTTTGAAACAAAAGTTTCCCGATTCCCTGTCCAATATTTTTATTAGCACAATTGAACATTGTCTCGGTGAGGAGAGGAGAGGATCCTCATAAGAATTCAACCGAGAGACTCAACTCGAGGAGAAGAGTACAAAGTATAAAGAAACATGTTTTAATATAATACAATTATACTATGCGAATAATTTACAAGAGCAAGATGCACTTGCACTTTGAGAACAATAAATTTTATTATTTTTTTCTCCTTTTTTTTCCTTCCGGCAGGCTGAAAAGATCAGATAGCTACTCTCACTCCATATCCCTATCTATAATAATATAGTACAATATGGTTATAACCACGAATCTCCTTTTTTTAAAAAAAAAATGTACATACTTTTTTTTACTTCCTTCAAATTTCACTCACCACAATGAGTTCAAATTAAATTAAAAATAAGTATGTAGATTACACACATATATGTGTGGATGGACACACACTGTGTGTGTCTACACTTCTCTCTCTCTACCCCCACTCCGTACATGCTTGGCTTAGTAAATATATTTTAATTAAAACTCGTCTCTCGTGTAAAGTTCCTCCGTCCGTTTAATAATATGAGTTGTAGGTGTGTAGCTCGAACTGCACACACACATTTTTTTCAGCTCATGTTGTTTCTTATCGGCTAATTTATTTTATTTTATGGTAACTCGAAAATTTTCATACGGTTCCCCCTGTTCCCAAGATACTTGAGCTGAGCGGTATCAATAATAATAATTTCTGTATTCTCCAGAGTGTGGTGTGGGCACACAGTAGACACACACACAATTGAACACCCCATAACAAACAGTCTGAGTTTCCCTTTTGTGTGTTTGTGTGTGTGTGTGCAGAAGGGTAAAAAATGCATTCAATGGAATTTTAAAATTCTCCCTCCGCTACTCATCACACACACACACCGTCACACACACCGTCACACACACACAACATAAACACAGGGCACCCCACATACACTGAACGTGAGCATGTTGCACCGGACCGTTTATTGCCATTTTATAGCCAATTAGACGCCAGTCGTAAAATTCGGATGTGCTTTGTGCAGATAAAGATTTCTCTTGTTCTTTTTATTGAAATATTTTAACATTTTTGCTTTATTTAAAGCATTTATTAGACAAACACACACACACAACTAGTCGACTGCTCACCATGAAATATTTCATTTTTACCCACCTAAAAAATATTCTACACATCCACACACACACACACACAAAGGAACAGTCAGCTGAGTGCAGGAAAGAGAGAGACAAAGAGAGCGACAATGTCACTGTCACAGGAGTAAAAACAATTATCCAATTCTAAGGGACACTTTACCACACACACATCGTTTCAATAAAAGGATTAGAACTATAAAATATTTTGTTGGTTGCAAATATTGACGAATTTCTCATGCACTGTGTGTATCAATGTTCATTGGGTATGTACAGTTGTGTGTGCATGTGTATTAAACACAATTTATAAGGGGATTTTGATACAGAGAGAGGAAAACGTATGTACGTTGTATGAATACACTTAGTAGGTACAATAAAGGGAGTAACATCTTGCAACCGCCCTGATTTTTATAAGGTCATTATTTTTAATGACCCACGACAAACCAGACATGAGACTGAGACTCTGTGTGTGGCTTGCCTACTTGAGCATGGACATCATCGTCCAGTGATAGTGGAAATTAATTCTTCAAAACAAAACTTTGATAAAACAAACACTTTGTATGTGTGGAGTTTGACAGGAGTGGAGGAGGAGGGTAGAATTATCATAGCAAAAATTTAAACTGGACGTCAGCAGGACAGGCGTTTGTACTGTGGCTGTGCAAAAAAATATATATTAATAAATGACAAGATATTAGTACCCCTCTCAAACGCACCAATTATCTCCTTGTACTTTTTGAATGAAAACAGCTACCTGAATATCCCACACTCGAACACAATGTACAGTACACTGGGTGTTTTGTGTGTGTGTGTGTGTGGAGGATTTCGGAAATAGGAAACAATTTATCTCGCCAACTCGGGTCTCAAACAAAATGGTTTACCCATCTCTTGTCCATCTAATGATAATTAAATGGTTAAAAAACTGTACTGTGAGCAAGTGGAAATTCTGCCCCTGCTACTGTTAATACTTCATACTTTTCTCTCTCTCTCTCTCTCTCTCAGTCAAAGAGTCATGAGAATATTTGCCAACAGTTTCATTTTAATTTTTAACTTCAAAAGAAAATTTACGGGTGGCTTTGACTGTGAACGTTAACTCTTCCCCTCCTCATCCTCCTCCGTCTCCTCCTCCTGTGTTCAACAGTGTGGAGTGCAGGGAGTGTTATTTTTTTCAAGATTTTTTTCCTCCACATTTTTTTTTCTGAAATTACGAGTTCACAGGGAGAGAGACAGGGACAGGAAGATATGGACGTATGGATGGATGGCATCCTTGTCCATTCACATTCTCTCTCTCTCACACACATGTGTGTGTGTTGTCCTTATGCTCTTGACGAACAATCGTCAGTTATATCCTGTATCCACCAATCCTCTTCACATATTCTACATATGCATATTGTGTTCTAGGATGATGAAAACTCTCCCAAGTTTTCTTTTTCTTCCCTGCAGCAAAAGGAGATTTTCTGTACACCCCCCTCTCTCCACATACAGGCACACACAACACACAGTATAAGAAAGCTCTCCTCATGAGTAAAAGGTATTCACAGGAGCGCACAAAACCCACTGCTTTTGCTCTACTATCTTTATTCATGAAGATTCAGGGGAAAGATACAAGGGAAGAGGAACTTGGAGCATTGAAATGATATTATAATAATATTCATGTACACACACCACAAATTTTAAAAAAATTAAGTTGGTAAATATCCAAATAAAATTGTGTGTATGAGAGAGAGAGAGAGAGAGAGGAAGAGAATGGGTCGTACATGAAGAGAAGAGAGTACAGTACAGTACACAGAGACTGACACATAGTAAAGAGAGTTTCCACATTATGCATAAAAGCCCATTCATATGTATACTCTCATTGGAATTGGACGTACGAGTCTCTCTGGCTGTGTGTGTGTAGTATTCTCATTTTAATGCTCCCTCGTTATAACACCTTTGGAGGAGACTATAGCGCATTAACTCACCGTCATAACATAATATGAAAGAAAACAATAGATAGTAGGGAAACGAGGCTTCCGGGGACATGGCTACGTAAACACCTGTTGTTGTCCAACACACACACACACACCACACAGGAGAGAGAGAGAGAGAGAAGTTCAGAAGAAACAATTTTTCTTCCCATCTCACTCCATTTCCATCCTCTTGTGTGTGTTTGTATGTGTACAAGAATACCCATACAGAAAATGTGTCTGAGGATGGAGCATCAAACAGAAGGAACATGTAATATAAATATAAAAAAGAGGGAACTCTCTTGGTCCTTCTCTATTTGTATTCATAAAATTAATACACATCCCTATATCATGTGTGTCTTGTGTAATGCTTGAGGATTTCTTTGGCTTTTATACCTATTTGTGTGTGTGTGTGTGTGGAGGAAGAAGAGCCAAGTCCCTGTCTTTTTGCCTTTGGTAATGGACAACAAGTGAATTTGCCTCCGACCCTTTGCATGAGTTGCGGCTGCTTAAGTTTTTTATATACTCAGAGAGAGAGAGTACATGAATCATGTAACATGATGATATGGTTATCCCAAGCCAGAAAATATTCAATTAGCGTCATAAACTTTCTCACCCAGAAACAACAAGTTGCAATTTATCAATGCTACCATCCAAAAGATTAACAGACGTGCTTCTCTCTCTCTCTCTCTCGTGTAATGTCTTTTGTACCGTACCACAACCATTTTTACCCTCCCTGCTTTGTCTGTACATCCTGCTCATCCATTTTTTATTAAACAGAATGAGAGTTTGGTGAAGACGAACCGGGCTACAAGATAAACGTATGATATGGTACAACATCATTTGGAACTGATGATCAAGTTCACATTTAAACAGAGGAAGAAAACTTGTGTACTAGTGTAGTTGTACACGTAAATATTACATGAACAGATCCTTATTCATAGGAGTCTTCTGTGTAGATAAAAAAGATGTTCAGATTTTTGGTGGGAGGAGATACTTTAAAATTCAATAATGTATTTCACTCCAGTAACAAAAAAACACACACACGGACAAATTATCATGTCAAGGTATCTTCCTTTACTTTTCTCTCATAATTAGATTCATAAATGTAATTACACCATTTTTAAAATCAACAAATTAGATGATTGCTTTCGTCATTTTCATATTCACTTTTGGAGGAACAGACCCCCAAAAAAATAATAAAGGTTACTTGGGTACAAAGAGCAACATGATCTGAAGACACTACTACAGATATACTGTACAGTGCGTAAGAGAGAGAGAGAAAGACGTCATTGTAATGTAGACGGAGGAGAGTTTGTAAAAAAGATTTTTATGGGAACGAATTTCCCTTATATGGAAAATTGTGTGGATATTAGATGACTTGCTCTGAGGGGAGAGAGAAGGGGGGAAACAGTGTCAAATCTGAAGAGTAAAACATCATGACTATTTAGTATGTACAATGAGACTACAAGGACTTAATAGACTCATTATGACCATTCTTCATTAGTTACAAGACTCCATTTACATGATGAATAGAACTCCTGCCGTAAATAAATGCTGCTAATATATCACCCATGATTATTCATGAGACTCTTCCCTATAACCCTACTCTCCTCCATGGATCTTCGTGCTGTGTTGTACACACAGAGAGATATGGGAAGATTAAACTACTGGAGCTTGGAAAGATTTACACAAACACACAGACAAGAAGATAGGGACAAGATAGAACAGGGCTAAAAGGCTTCATTAACCTTTTCACAAATAGTCTTTAAACTTTATCCAAGTTTACTTTGCCTTTACCTTTCTCATAAGGATACGTACATTGTCTAACATCTCATGTGTGTGTGTGTCTCATACACATAGTGAATTGTGATGCAAAAATGAACTCACGGGTCGAACGACATGACTCTTGAAATTACTCTAGATTCAAATGTTATGTGGAGGAGGGACCAGAGAAGAACATCCCAATTCAAATGAAGCTTTGGTCGGTGCCTTTCATCTCCCTCTTTCTCTCTCTCTTTATACAGAATGTGTAATTGCCGCTTATTTGAATAGATTCTATGTTGACTTGAGTGTTTTTCTCTATAACTGTAATAACAATAAAAATAATCACAGCCATCCACCCCCACAACCCTCCATTATAGTCTCTCATCTCTGAGAGACTCTTATATATGCCATGGGACACACACACAACTACACAAATTGTGTGTGCGTATTGTGAGAGAAAGAAGTGTGTGTGTGTATATATATACACACACAGCCGGCCGGTGCTCAAACATTTATTTTCCAATCATCGTCATCATCATCAGCAAAGAGCATCATTATAATCATCCTCGTCTCCATCTTTCTCCGTCTCTCTTTCTTTCTCTCTGCACCTCTAAAACTTTTTTTTTTGCATCATTGTCCATTTTTCTCAAAGACTCGACTTGATTTTGCAATGACGGCTAATAATCTCAGAGAGAGAGAAAAACCGTTTGAAAATCTCACCCATAAGAAAAATACTACGTACTTTTGCATACAGAACGGTTCCTTAATAACATTTTTCTCTCATCTCTTCCTCTCTATCTCTCTCTGAGGATGCTTAACATTACAATTTATGCTTGTCTTTCAGAATATGTCAACAGTCACAACAACAAGTTTAAATGGAAGAGATTTTAAATAATAATTTTCTACTTGTTCCAATTTTGTTTTCCTTAACCTTCTTCTTCTTACCCATTACTTTATGCATAAAATGTCTTAAAAATCAGTTGACTTGATTAAACTCTCCAAAGTAAAATAAACTCATAAAGGAAAACAAGTTGGTCTACAGAAAAAATGTAATTTTTTTAATCAAAACTACACTCATTCTATAACTGATTTTAATTTTAAAATGGAGGTAGTTTTTTATTGTTATTATTATGACTCTCCTCTCTGTCTCTTATGATCCTACAAAATATTTAAAACCTAATTTTAATTTGTTCAAAAATACTTGAGCAAAAATGGTAAAGAGTCTAAAATGTTCATTATCATTTTAAAAGTAAAAGTTGAAGAGCTTTCCATATACTGGACGTGATTGGAGAATCCTAGCCTCTTTATTCCAATGTAGTACTCTGTATTTTCCAACCAAAAAATTTCACTCGACACAATTTGACAATTTAACGCAACATTATGCAGAGAAGTGATTAATTAAGATTTTTTCCCTCTCTCTATTTTTTAAATAGAATGTGTGTCCAACACGTAAATTGAAGAGTCGTACAATTTGATGGTTGTATTTAAAGGTAAAGTAACTTCCCTCTTGTACCTCTTGATTGTGTAGTCTATGTGTTATGTTGTGTGTAGGACACAATGAGGTAATTGAGTTAGCAAATGTTCGCTTTTCTTTTCTGTGGATCCTATGTATACGAAAATATATGGTTGCTATTATTTGTTCTCCCGCTTGTTCTGTTTTGTCCTGTACTTTATGTTGTGTTCTTTTAGAAAATTTCTGCATTGAATAATGGTCACAGTGGGACTTGCATAGATCACAGGTAGTTCTCTAAATGAAGAAGATCCTCTCTCTCTCTTTCCCTACCTGACGTTCCCTGTATGCGGATAATATGTAAAACATTTTCATTTACCAAGAACACATATACGAACAATGTGGGGACTATGGGTTTTTGAAAGAGAGGCAGGGGAAGAGAGAGATGGAAAAAAAGAGACGAGAAAACAACAACAAGGCTGGTCTGGTATAGAACAAGAACGGAGTGTCAGTCTTGCTGCTGTTGGAGCCCTTGTTTATGATGAGTCGGCATAAATAGACAAAGGCAGTTGGTAGGATCCTTTGAGAAGGGCTACAATACAATACACGTTCCTCTCATCATGTCAGCACTCCTATATTGTTCAATTATTCTCGGAAGGTCACTCATATTCCATCCTCCTTAGCTCTTGAGATATGTATAACTTCTCATTGCTATCATTCTCCCCGTCTCTCTCTCCCTCACTCTCTCTTCTCAGTTTTACACACACACAATTTTACCTCAACTCTGCCATGAACCTTATTTTTACAATGTTGTATTCCCTACCCATCCTCTACTCACCTATCCACACACAGTACACACAACCTATGAATTTGAATTTCAACTGTGAAATACAAACTACAGAGATACTCCAACTCTCAAGATTTCCAAGACTATCCTCCTCTTTCTCTACGTCTGTCTTGCCGTCAAGTCAAAAATTTGTTTTCAAATGGTCAAACGTTAGAATTGTAAGATCTACACAGTTCTGTCTCTCCTTCACTGTATTGTACATGTAAACAAGGCTTTCTTCGACAGAGATCTTCGACAGAGAAGAAATTGTGGGTAACCAAAAAGGCACTCACAAAAACTCCCGTTTCATAATGTTTGAAAGGAAATTTGTGCAAAATCCGTATGAAAATTTTAATACAAGTAAAAAAAAGGTTTTAATTATGATTAGTTTGTATTGAAAAATCTACAATGCTAGAGCATACAAATGGAGTGTTAAACTGTCTAAACCAAATACTGTTTGTGTGTTTTTTGTGGCTCAACCCTCAGTGTGTGTGTTTGTGTGTGAGAGAGAGAGAGAGAGGGAAAGAAGGCCACAAAAAGTAATACACCTCACCTAATGAAGACAGAGGATGGTGAGGTGATGAGAGAGAGACGAGAGTATATGAGATATTTGAAAGATGAAGAAAATGTGAAGAATATCTCATGAAGACGAAAAGCTATAGAGGAACACAAGAATAGGTTGAATAGAGAGAGAGACTCCATGTCCATCCAACACTTTCTTCTTCTTCTTGTTCTACTACATCTCGTCTCGTCTTGAAGCCACCGTTTGTTCCATAAACTATTATGCTATCTCGCCTAAGACCTTCTTTTTTTCCTCTCTCTCTCTCTCTCTTTCTCTCTCCCTCTCCTTCGTCTTGTTCTATTGATTGTTGTGTGAATGACACAAAGGCAACAAATCTGTGGACGTGTTTCTTCGATTCATATACGCATCCCTACATCCACACATCGTGTACAGAGTTTAACCTGAATGAATGGCATCCCAATCACTTGTGTACATCCCTACACACACACACACGCAGACACATGTGGAACTTATGAGCTAGACAGTGTACCTATTGAAATTGTACAATAGTCATAGTGTGTGGACAAAACACACACACAACACACAAGTATTTGTAATTGTGATAGGGGATTCGGGAGTTTAAATCTATTTACCACAGATATAGATATAAAGAAATGTATGTGCAGCTCAGATAGTGGAGTTAGAGAAAACAGATAGTATCCATGATGAATTCACCGATAGAAAGAGGAGGAGAAGGATAAAACTGTGAGCTGTAAACTCTCTCACACACACCAATATTTGTGAAGATGAGTCCACACACACACACACACACACACACAACAATAATGATCTCTCTCACAAAGTGTGTATGTACAGATACAACGAGTTTTATTTTTACATGGACGCTTTAACAGTCAAACCATTTGACAACTCTCTTTCTCATCTTCACACTCTTCGTCCTTTATTGTTCGAATTTTCTTTGACCGGTTTAACAAGAAAATGTCAAATAAGATCCTAAGTATATGTCCATGTCTAACTGCTCACATGTTCTCAACAAGATTTTGTCTAAATTTTTTTTATCCTCCTCCTATTCTTTCCCTTCAACTGCTGACACATCCTTTGCTCTCTTCCTCCTCTTTTCCCTCCAGTCCATGAAGAGATGATGACATTTCGGAACCAATGTACTATATATTATGTCATATGAATCATACAAAAATTGTCACTCTCTGTCTCTTCCAACTCACCCCTACACACTACGTTCGTAGTTAATTGTTTACCTTAATTCCTTGCTGAGCAAACCCTAATTAAAGATCCTTTTTCCTTTTTTTCATACTTACAAATCCTCTCTATATTTATAATAAACATCCTCTCATTGCAACTCTCTCTCTCTCTCAAAACATGCAACACATATACAAACAACTCTTCCTCTGCACAATGGATAATAAGTATATGAGAGTTGAGTAGAATTCACAGTTTCCAAGTTATTTTTTTCAAATTGTAAAAAAAACTCGTATGTTTACCAGTTTTACTCGAGTTGGGAAGGAGGGGTAAGTGTACAGAAGAGAGTGTGAAATAGTGGTGGCCACGTGTGTTTTAATTATTATGGATGATGCTAAGTATGTGTTTTTGTTCTTTTTTTCCTTTTCTGAATGGGTTCTGGGGTTCATGGTGGTTGTGGTTCATCCCCATGAGTATGTATACACACAGAATCTTTTGCAAGTAAGAACAGCGAGAGAGAGAGAGGGGGGGAACATTGTGAGGATGAATGTAGTGATCCTGTCTTGACTTGAATTGCGTGCAGAATCTGGGAATTTTAAAAGATCCGGCTGTGAAAATCAGATGATTGTAATAGATACAATTTATACACGGCCATTATATTATACTCTCTGTTCAGAAAAACTTTTATATGAATCAGGATTCCTCCTGTTCTGTTGTGTGTGTATGTTGTATGTTTGTGTACATATGTGTGTTTGTGTGCTCCTTAGTAAAATACTTATTAGGTATGCGAAATGCAGTGTCAGACTCTCTTCTCAATCCTGTTTGTAAGTACAAAAACTTTTACATTTTCAGTTCGTATCATCCGTTCTCCTACGAACTGTCGATAAGATAACCATCATGCGCAAGCTTACAGTCCGAATTTAAATGTAGTCTACTTCTAACTTTAAAAAACTTAATGCTTCACTTGTGGCTATCCCTGCCTCCCTCTCTTTTCTCTCTATCTGTCTGTGTACTGTTGTTGTTGTTGTTCTGAGCTGGACTCTCTGTGTGTGTGTAGGCGTCAAATTAAATTTTGAAGGCTGTCAGCTAAGGCAATGTTTTACAAAGCACACACATCGTTAAGATGAGTACACACACACACAAACACACACAGAGTACAGGCCAAGTCAAAGCATGTTAGTCGTAGGGAGGATTGTGTCAGTACATCATATATTTATATCATACTTATTATTAATATACACACTGTGTGTGTGTGTGTTTGTTTCCTCAAGTTCCTCTCCTGGCCATTTCGCTTATCTCATGTTAAAATTTTCTGCGTAAAAATGAAAAGTGCAAGCACTGTACTTGCCCCTTAGCTCCTTCCCTCAAACATGGTCAGTATTTGTTTGTGTGTGGAACATCAGAAAAAACCTTGTAACGCTAACCTTTGAGAAATAACTCATTTATTTAATTTTTGACAAGACACATTTGTACTGGACTGGACTGAATGAGGGATGGAGGTTTGAAATTAAACTAGAATCCCTCCCTTCTCCTCCTCTAACCTATAAATTTGTCTTTATTTGGATCATCCACATCCAATATATTTAGTGTGGATCATTTTTATTTTTTCTCAAAAAATCCAACGCGCTGACACGGCCAAAACCCAAAAAAATCCAAAAAAGTGTTACCACACATCAAACTGTGTACTTTCCATATATAATTTATCCCCATCTTTCTCATCATAATCATAGTAAGGAGTGAGAGAGAGACTACTATGTGTTTCTTTTTTTTCCAAAACTTTTCTCCATAAACCCCATACTTGGCAAAACAACCCGACGTTCCCTTCACTCCAATGTGTACACACACGTCCCTCTCTGTGATATCTACATGATTTTTGAGAAGGATGGAAAAGTTGATGTATTTTTAATATTTTTTCTCTCTCCCTCTCTCTACTCATATTTTGCTATCTTCTCCTTCTCCACAACGAAATGAATGGTATAGGCTTTTTTAAAGCATAGTGTATATTCAAATCACAAATAACTCTAATCTTTATAACTCTAGTCAGCATTTGAGTGACTACGCCAAACGCCCTTGTAGGTCTCTCCCTCTCCCTCTCTCTCTCCATGTGTCTGTCTGATTGGAGTGAAACTATAAAGTCTTGTTATATCTGTATAAATTTAATATTATGCAAGATGTACGGGTTTTGGTAGGGAGTTACAAGGAAAAGGTACGTGCTACCCTTGATATCTCGTGCACTTTCCGATTGCATGACAGCATGTAAGAATTTGTGTGTTGGACGAAGAGAGACGTGGACGAGTTGAGGTTATACCCATGAATGTTTGTGTATTTATACTATGTGTTGTATATACATAGACATGTTCTGACAAGTTGAAACACACACACACACTGCTCATGATATGATATGGAGAAGAGTAGAGAATGGGAATTTAGTTTTACAGAGAAGAAGGAATGAGAGCCGAGGAGTGGAAGAAAGACGAAGGAGAAGGAAAAAGAAGAAGATTGAAACTTCTCTCACTCGGAGGGAACTCATAATTTACCGTGCAAATCCATTCAGTGCTTCTGGTTAGGGTAAGGAACAGTGGGAATTAGCTATGCTTGTACAAAGTTAAATAATGATTCGGCTTTTCCCATTACTTTTACACAATGGAGAGAGAGAGAGAGAGATAGTACTCTCTTGTGTATTGTTGAGGACGGCAAGACAATACACTTGCGGACATGAGGACATGGATGAAAGTGCCTCTGCTCCTCTTCTTTTGACTCCTCTCCCTCTCCCTCTACTACAGTATGTAATATACGTGTCTAACTTAAATAGTCTCTCCTGGTATCTTTATACCAATTCCCCCCTCCATCCTCTCTTTCTTTCTCTCCATCCCAAGTACAATAGAGTGCACCTAAAAAGTTAAATAATTGTAACACGTTCTCAACCTGCCTACCATTCTTGTACATCCATCCACACACACACACACACACTTAACAGAGACAGTCAAAGTCAGCATATGTACTCTCGGATGAAAAATCCCGTCCCACTGAAAAGACTAACTTTTAACACAATGTGATCTAGATGGGAAGACAGAGAGAGAGAGGGAGGAGGGGGAGGAAAAAAAATTTGTAGGCAACAAACTATTGTTGAAATATTTTTTATACTCCTTCCAACAGACAACAAAAAGAGTCTCCCGATCAATTTCTGCTCTGCTCTGCTCAACGTGTGTGTGGAAGTATACTAAAGTTTTATACTATAGTTTTTAGTATACTTGACTATAGGGTCGAGCGGGGCTATTGTGGCAGGTTTTTACAAGGTTTCAACTTTAGACTTTGCTAGCAAAGACACAGTTCAACCTACGCGTCCAGATTTTTGCACACACATTCAATGACTATTTCAAAGCTAATTCACGAAGACAGAACAACTTTCTGACATGCACATTGATCACAATTAAATCATTAAAAAATCTTGTCGGCTGCCA
>WJFB01001532.1:0-29870 GCA_009870185.1 Pygmarrhopalites habei | reverse complement strand
GAGAGTAGCGAAGGCTCTTACAGCTCTAAGCCTCTCAATTCATTCATCGTTTTTTTTGAGAATGCCGACGAATGATGTGAACATATGGTTACATGTATAAAATAGATTTTTCTTTTATTGTCTCATATAGGGCCGTCATAGTAAGGCTAAGCCTTAGCAAGGGATATCATTAACGACAAAAATAAATGCACTCGTCAGCATTTCAACGACAAAATCATACAAAAGTTTGATTTGGAAAGCGTACAAGTTTGATAAAAAAAATTCACATTTAAAACATTAACAAATAAAATGCACTAGTAATTAGTACATATTGCAGTGCCATTCTTTGAAATCAGAATATGTACTTTACTTACAGAGAAACGTATTCAGCGTGAATGTTAAGACATAAGTAGTCAAGTGGCAAAAATGATTAGAAGACAGTTCTTCAGAGAAAATATAATTGCTTGGCTAAGGACTCGGCCGGGACTGAATTCTTCAAATGTTGACCCACAAGGAATGCCAGTTTATGCGCATACTATTTCAGGAGCAATAATAATTATTGTACAACTCCATTGAAATTTAATCAATGATTTGATTATTTAAATTTAAGTTAATTCATACCTGACACACTGCTGGGACACGGATTGTTCCAGGAAAATTAAAATACATGAACGTTGTAGCAAATGCAAATTTTTGAGCTAAATCTGGACTAATGGCAGAGTTGTCGTCCAGAACGATATAATGCGATGGAGTCACAGTTCCCTGAGATAAAAATTAGATTCATATAAACCATTTTGGTACTTTTGTGGTAATTACGTGCTCTTAAAGCTTACCTCTTTGACATACTGAGACACTAAGAAATAATCAAATAAATATTTTCTAGTAACGGTGTGGTCTAAAACAGAGCCAGGAGGTGGATTCTCAAACTTTCCCTTTTCCTATTAAAAATCAAATTGCAAATTGTATTATAACTAACGACTGAATAATTCACAGTGCATTTGTCACAAATGAAATATTCTAGAATTGTTATTAGTATTTACTTACAGTAGAAAACATTCTTGTGCTTATCCGTTTCTGAACGACAATAAAAGTAAATTTTGGAACAAATCCCATAACATATTCTAAGGCTGATGTGAATTGAACAACTTCATGTTCCTTTGTCAATGTCAGTTGTCCATCACTCACACCGTCACGAAAAACGACGACACGATCCGGATAAGCATGATTTTCCTGGGGGATGATAAGCACACAATTCATAAATACAACCTCGTTAATTTTTATTAATTTCAAAGAAATACTTATATATAATTAGGTTCACTCACATCATGAAATGCAGCCAAGGATTGGCAAAAGACAGCCCGAATACTGTCAGCTGTTTCTTGTCGATTCCTCTGAAAAATGACTCTGGAGAAGAATTTTGTGTGCTGAGCATTCATGGACATAATTAATGCTAAGCATGATTGACTTTTGCTGGTAGGATCATGATAAACGTCCATTCCAACAAACATTATCTTCTCCGACTGTCAAATAAAACATTCAACATTTAATATTTTTTGAAAGTTTTCATTACATTGTGAGATAGAAAATTTATCATGTTTTATACTAATTCTACTTTACCATAGGGATTTGGAGTGACCACAACCAACCACCAAGTTTGCAATTAATTTGCAATGCAACTGTAAACCCAAAAGAAAAGATTTTATGTATATTTATTTATTTAAATTGATCATCAATTATTGAACTATTCAAAATGTGCCTAACTTTTTGTCGCAATTGCACGAAGGGTTTTTTCCTTTCCCAAAGTACTTGACAAAATCATTTGTGTTGGGATTGGAGTATCGACCAAAGTCTGAACTTTTGTTGAGGTGTATATATCCCCTTTTGGCCTCGGCAAAATTATCACTAAAAATTGAAGCTGCAATAACAAAACAGAGTTAAAAATATTTAACGTCCAAATTTGCGAAAATTTTGAAAAATAGAGAATTATTTTTCAAAACAGAGTTGTAATAATTCTGGAAATATTTCTATGAAATATTTTCTGTCATGTAATATTGTTCACCTCTGGATGCAAAAATTTCGATATAGTTTTCCTAAAGTCTTCTTTTGTTCCTTTTCCTGGTATAATTTTGATTTCACCGTCTTTAGCTACAGGAATTCCTAATGGTCCCGTCACTTGTCTGTACTTGGTGACAAACCTTCGTGCTTTCTCCAAGTCTTGAGGACAGCAGAATACCAGCCAATCTTTTACATGAATCTACATTATAAACAATTTTGAAAAATTACGACACTCGCCAATAATTATGAATACGACAAAAAAGTATCAAAATAGAGACTTTACTTACTGGCATCATGATATTGTTTGATGCGACTTCTCTATTAAAATCAGCTGGGGCAGGTTTCAACGCAAGCTGTTTGTTCAATTGAATATTTGGAGCTTTTATAACTCTTGCTTCCAGGTCAATAGCTCCGTCTTCAATCTCAAGGCCCCATTGTTCAAGAAGATCTCTAGCCGCATCATTTTCTGTGATTTAAAATAAACACATGTTTACATTTTTTACGAAATTATTCACAATTAGCGTAAGACATGTATCAAGATTCAGGTATAAAGAGGAATAAGTATTACAAACCTTTGACATTTTTGACAAATGTTTCGAGCCTCATTAAACGCTCCTGTGGTGAGATTCTAGTGAAACCTGTAATATCTCTCATCGTTGACTGACTGGAAGTCAAGTCACTGGATAACCCGGTCACGTACCTATCAAAATATTTGGATAGAAAATTTTGATTAAAAAATTTACGGCAAAAATTAATACATTACAAATTGAACTTTAATAAAAATGGGAAAAATGAAATTACGAAAGCTCAGGGATGAGACAGATAAGTGGCCGTTCTTGCTAAAATGTTTAATGAAAAAATATTTCCTAAAATGTGTATCACGTATATACTAAAAACTAGTCATCATTAGCGAAAGAAGGTAAACATAAATACCTGTCTTTGAAAATCATCCCGTCGTTTTGGTGGACGACTGACTAACAATGGTTGTGTCCAATCCGTGATTGTTAGTTTGTACTGATTTTTATAGTAGTCTACAAAGGATATCTATTGAATATAAAGAAAGTGCAATTCACATTATATTTCTTTCATTCTATTTCTTCTGACCTTAAAGTGATAATTATTACTGAAATTTTAAAAAAATTACCAAATCACCACCCCTACTAAAAGTATTAAGAGGTGTTTGGTCCCATTCAATGTCGTCAATGCGATAACTTTTATTATTATGGCGAGTGAGAACAATTTTATTTAGCACAGTGTCTCTGTATACTTCCTTGTACATGTGCTCCGGAACACTGCTTCGGATATTCTCCCTGATGAAGACACCCAGCAAGTAAAAATAAGTAAAAACGAATAAAAAATGAACAACTTAAACTGTCAACAAATTAATATTTTAGCTTACAAAACATCGAGCATTGTAGATGTTCTCAGTATACGAAACGATGCATCACAGCACAGCATCAATCCACCTTCATATTCATCAACTGTAAATTTGCACAAGTATATTTTAATATGACAATATCCTTGCGTATAAATATGACCGGAATTAAGATAATCGTATTCTTGCTCTGTTAAGTTTTTGATCATCCATAAGGAATTAAAATGTCTTACTGGCAGTGACCAATCCTGGCCATATCTCCAATCTGAAAAATCAAAATTAGTCATATCTTACAAATATGATAATAATCGTATCATATGATTTATATGTAATTACTCTAGTTAGCACGTGATAAAATTAATCATACTTGTGCTGAGGTAGACCATGGGTTTTTGTGTAGTCGTAATGATTTCGACCCATCTCGACCAATCCTAACATGTTCATGATTCGACGGAATAGGATATTGTAAAAATGTACATTACTTCCAAAAGTATTTCTCTTGACAAATTTGATCTTGATTTTTACTTCTTCGTCAGGATTTAATGGATTTGTCGAGTGCAGAATCGTGACCTAAATAAATCAATAAACACAAAGTAGTAAGTAATTATGTTTCCATCATTGTCTCCTTGTAGATATTCAGAGAAACTCGCATCTTAAGAAATGTCTAATACCTTGTGTTCAAGCTTGATGGGTAGATATAGTTTACTTCCATCAAAATTTTTTGTACTACCCAATGCATCTTGATGACTGTATATAATTCTTTTCTTATATCTGAGAGAGTCTATGACTGGCTCAAAGTCAACGTGATACTCATAATACCCTTTATTTGCGTCCACTTTCAACCGAATGTAATTTGCTGAGATTGGTAACCTTTTCAAAAAAAAAAAAAAAAAAAACTATCAAATGACTTGTCGGGAATGAAACGTCCATTGAAAATATTTGAAGCTTACAAACTTCCTTTGGTTCCCCTCCTTAGAGTAACAGCCTGTTCCAAATGTGAAAAATCCTCCGTTCCAATTTCTGAAGATGAGTCTGTTGACGACGTCTCAACAGTGGATGTAAGTGATTGTAATGAACCCCTACACATGATAATAATTGTTCATTTATTAGGATAAATGAAACACAAGTAAAATATAGATTAAAATAATTTGTTAAAAATATACAAAAAGGAAGGACTTACGAAGGACTTAAGGATTGGGAAGTACTTTGCACAGGTGACTTTGGCACAACCAGAGTCTCTTCTCCCAATGAAACTCTTGGAACTATACGGACACCTCTCCCAGCTGTCAAAATTATTATTTATTTACAGTTGTCAAACTGAAACAGGTTTAAAATTACACATGGCATTGAAAAAGACTGAGTACCTGATCTGGGCCCCATTTTTCTAAACTGGTTAATGAAAGAATCACTCGGCTCTTGTACTTGAGGAAGAACGTCTTCAAATTGACGACGTGGACCTTCAAAACTCACAGATTCTGCTTGACTTTCAACTCCAGATCCAAGGACAGACGGTTCGCTGTCAGATGAATTAACGATTCCCCGAATTCTACCTCGGCCGCGACCTCGTCCCCATCCTTGCGGAAGTGTTGGTCTTGGTCCTAAAATTCCGGAGGAGGCAATTAAAGCAGTGGGACTTTGTGTCAATGTTTGTGGAATAGGGGAAATTGACGGAGTTGGTATGTAATGTCCCTGGACACTCGAAGAGGGTATGTCAAGTTCCGAACCACTGCCACTTATCACAATGGGACTGACATCCACATTTTCTCTGGCCTCTTGAACCCATGTTGCCTAAAAAGACAATTAATAGACGATTAACTTGACTTGCACAGCATTATTTACATAAGTTGTGCTATGTAACAATTCAGGTCTCACTATGTCAGATTGTCTTGACTGTGCAAATTCTTCTTGGCGTTGTGTATTCTTTACGCCTCTACCTCGTCCCCTTGACTTAGGAATTAACCCGGAATTTCCAGGGTCCATTTTTCCTTAGGTCCAAGTCATCAGAATTTCTGGGCTCCAGACTCTGTCAGCTTGTTGTTCAAAAAAATTTTTTTTGACCCAAAGTTTGAAAGTCGTCACAAAGCAAGTATCATCTGTTCCTTTACAAAATATTCAGTTGTGTGTTTAATGCTTCTCTGAAGCCGACGGGAAACTTTGTCTGCAAAGATTTTTTAAAAAATCATTTTGTTAACTGTTTTGGACTAAGATAATCACAGTAAGTTAAATATCGTATAACCAGACTTGTTGAAAGTAATTGTCTACAGGTTAAAAAAATAAAAATATTACAGTATGTCAATTTGCCTAATTTAAATCGCATTATGCCATTGACGGCGTTTCAGTCTTTCTCTAATTTTATGTTTTTTCTGTATTTTTTAGAAAGCTCAATCATGGCACAGTACAAAGGGGCAGCAAGTGAAGGGTCAAGGGCCATGCAACTGATGAAGAAACGAGAAAAAGAAACGAAAGAATTGGAATTTCGTAAAAAGAAAATTGAAGAAGATCGTAAGATTTTATTAAAGTCTCTAAAAATTTTCCTTATTTAAAATAATTAGATTCGAAGAGTAAGTATAAAAAGGCTGTTTATTTATTTGTGTGCAAATCAATTTTGACAGTTCGTGTGGACAAGATTGAAAATAAATTTGCTGTTCATTATGATGCGATTGAGGCACAGCTTAAGGTATTTAAGTTAATGATGATAGCCTGTCATTGACAGGTGTGCTGATACGCTTTGAAACTCTAATATTGACAATGTAAAATTGTAAATTGACAGAGTTCCACGATTGGTCTGGTCACCCTGGATGAGATGAAAGCAAAACAAGATACGGTTGTCAAAGAAAGAGAGAAACGAATAGCTCAAAGACGTGCCGAGAAAGAGGCCAAGAAAAGGGAAGAACTGGAAGCAAAGAAAGCACAAAAAGAATTGCAAAAGAAACAAATTCGGGCTTTGTCATTTCTCGGTGATGAAGAAGAAGAAGATGAGGATGGGGACGAAGGGAAGGAGGATGAGGATGACAACAAAAGTGTATCAAGTGAATCTGATCAAAAAGATGACGAGGATAGTGAAGATGATGACGATGACAGGCCAAGAAAGAAAAAGAAGATTGGCAAAAACCCTGACGTAGACACAAGTAAGGATACTAAAATTATTTCAGTAAAATTATTGGTTTAAATTGGTTTTAAAATACCAATCCTAAAAATACTATTTATGTTATTAGGTTTCCTTCCTGATCGTGACAGAGAAGAGGAAGAGCAGTTGGAACGAGAAAAGTTACGCCTGGTGAGTTTCTGCATTTCATTTTTTTATTCTCTTTAGATGATGCAATTAATTGTAAATATATTAAAGTGTTTCAATTGTTTCAAGTTGTATAGGAATGGGTGAGAACGCAAGAAGCACTAAAAAGTGAAGAGATGGAAGTAACCTACAGTTATTGGGATGGTTCAGGACACAGAAAAACAATTCGCCTTACAAAAGGTACAATATATACTGTACCAAACTTTAATGCACTGAAACTTTAATCATTGTTATTCTTTTTTATAGGTACATCCATTTACCAGTTTCTTCAACGATGCTTGGAATCACTAAGTTAGTCCTGAATAAATTATCCAATGAATACGATATTATTTTAATACTCTTGATTTAAAGCGTGTGTATTTACAAAGTTTTTTGTCGTTGTTTTCACAGGAAGTGAATTTGGGGAACTCAGAACTGTCACGGCTGACCAGGTTTAATATTCGATTTATTCATTTAATATCAATTTTCGTATATATTCAAATCTAATGCTGGAACTGCAGTTGTCAAAATGCATGTATGTAATTATTTTCTTTTCTTATGACTTCTCATGAATATTTGTGGACTTGCCTCTAACCAGTTAATGTAAGTAAAGTTTTCCTTAACTTTTTCGTCCAATTTAAAAAGCAGTATGACACAAACATTCACAAGATAATTTAATGTGTGTTATAGGTACGTTAAAGAAGATTTGATTTTGCCTCATCATTATACTTTTTACGACCTGATTGTGACAAAAGCAAGGGGTAAAAGTGGACCACTCTTTGCCTTCCATGCTAGGGATGATATCAGACTACAAAGTGATGCCAGTAGAGAAAAAGAGGATTCCCATGCTGGCAAAGTTCTCCTCAGGAATTGGTAACAAAGATTTCTCATTTGTGCAAAAGAGACTTGTTACAGTAGTTTGTGCTCAATGAGTATAATGACGTGTTTATATGGTGTTAGGTATGAAAGGAACAAGCATATCTTCCCTGCGTCTCGGTGGGAACCCTTCGACCCAAACAAAACTTATGGGACGTACAAGGTCAAGTAAGATCATGAAAGGTTTCTGATCCTATTATAACTTGTTTTATTTGTAAAAGTCTTCGTTTTATATTCAGTCAATAAATTTTTAACTAATGTCTCAGCAGACAAAAATCAACGAAAGAATTGTCCATGTGAAAACTTGATTTTCATAACGCATAATGACCCATCTTGGTCCTCAGGCAAATTAATTTTGAATAGTAACGAGAGTTTTTATTTATTTGCACATATCGTATTATCATTTACGATAGGCAGCCCATGTATTCAGGCATTGATACTTTTACAGAGATCTTTTGTAATATATAATATGGTTTCCCACAGTTTTTCATAACCTATGGAAAACAGAGCAGAATGTATATTCACTATACTATAGAACTCCTTATGTATTGAAGAGTTCCCATTTACTAGCTAATAAGAAATATAAATTGTCATTTCTTTTTATTACATAATAGTCATATAACTGTCTGTGGCTACTTTGACTTTCTAACTTTTCTATAAGTATTACATCCAATATTCGATAGATTATTTGTTCGATAAAATTACGTATTGCGTCTTAACATTTAAGTATACTAATTTCAAGTAAGGAGAAAATGCGTAACAAAATGGAAACTCTATGAAAAAATATTCTACGAGTTACATGATACTTCTACCATTTTGTAATACATTGAATGCTAATATTAATCTAACCATGTGTAAATACAACGGTAAATAATAATATTACTCCATAAAAGGAGTAGTCCGAGAAAAAGCGTAAATGAGCTATTGTTCCTTACATAGGTAAGATGCATAAATTAAGTAAAGAATTAGAGTTATTAGGAAAAATGCAAACAAAACTCATCTATTCGAGATATCACACAATATAACGATATATGGAATATCGAGAACGGAACAATATATTAAATAAATCATATAAATTTTTTGTAACAATATCATATATATGTGGTAGGTATGATTTTCGTAAAGTAGACTATCACGAAAGTATAGAATGTTGAATTGAAAAGTCTGACAAAGGTCTTTCGTGTAACAAAATATATAACATTGACAGATTCAAATCAACAAGATTGGAGATGCTGACAATAAATTAGAATGAGAGGAAGCTATGCAACGGAAGTGAATTAATTTCCATTAGCGAGTGTATAGTACTCAGAATAGAAATGGGCCGAATATTATAAATTTCAATACAGTGTATTATCCCCTTCCATTGATCTAAGTATCTACCTAACTAATATTTTTCAGAAAAATATGGATTGTGAAAACAATCCATTATATAATCAGACAATCATAAATGATTTATAATTTACTCTCAGCGTGTGCAATTTATGGCGAATTCTCACATAGGAACGACGCTGCAGCTTCCAAATTCCAATTTGTAGAGTTTAGAGTATGTTCACATTTAGATTTATCAAATTCTTGTCCAAATATCCTACAGTAAAAAAATCAAAGTTTAAAATCACCAAGTTTGCAATAATAAATCAAAATTAGCCACATAAATTGAACAAGTGTATAATAATAAGTTTGATTGTGAATGAAAATTTGATCTTACTTGTAAAGCTGCTCAATTTTTAATATTTTCTCTGCGATTTGAAAATTCCAATTTGAAATGTTCAGGGCTCTCAAAGCATCATCTTCAGTCGATGATGGAACATGACTTACAAGTGCTATAACAAGATTTTGTCCATCAACACCTCGAGTTCTCCCTTGTGCTTGTTGCTGGCCAAACTGCTGCTGCTGATGTTGCTGTTGTTGTTCAGAATTGTGTACTTTGTTTACTTTTGATTGTAAATTATTCCTGTAGAACAAGGAAACAATTTTTGTTAAAATTTTGAAAAAGATATTTTATCCAGTATTTTACGGTATGAAATACCATGTAAATCGTACCTTGTAATAACTGGTGGAGGTGGTAAACTGTATGGTGACCTATGCTTTTGTAGTCCAAGACCAAGCTCTATAACTTTATCACTATCATTCTGTTTATTAATCACCAGTGCTGAGCTAGCACCACCAAAATTTGTCCATACTTCATCTCCAGTGTCCAAACTTGATGTCAACGATTTACCCATTGTCCTCAAATTGTTACTTTTCCCAATGTCCGTCCCATGTGTATGATGTTGTTGACATTCATTACTTTGTGGTGTATTTTTATTCTTTTCACCAATTTTGAGCGTACCCAACGTCTCGGTCAACCAATTAAATGCTTCATCTCGTTTTTTAATCAATTCTGGAGGAGGGGGAGATGGATTTTTCCCTATGGGTTGTGATTTTTCTGTGATTTGTAATGGACAATTTTGTGACGATGATTGTTGTGGAGATACACTAATTGTACTATCCCAGTTATTTTGAATTTGTTGTTGTGGGAAAGATTCAGCAGCTGGCACAGGAGAGTAAAAAGGGCTCTGACGGCTAGGATTTGTATAGGGAGAAACTTGCTGCTGCTGTGCTTGACCATTAACCCCGTAGTCAAAACAATCCGTCTGATCCTGTTGTTTTTCCTGAGGAATATGATTTTTCTCAACGTCCACATTTCGGTAACAGTGTGAAGGTGAGGCTGAGTTAGAGTCTGAATTTGCTCCAGGTACAACGGAATAATATCGTAAATGGGAGGTGGTAGCAGGTAACTCTGAACTCGGGGGCGTCAATATATTTGATGTATCAAAGGGATCTGGATCTGAGGAATAACCATAAAATGATGAAAAGGACGAGGCAAAACTTGCTTCCGAGGGAGGTGTATATTTGTAATATGTAGACTCTGTCTTTGATAAAGAATTTTGAGGATTTGAAAAATCTGGTGTTGACATCATGTTGCTACTGCCACTTTGTATAGTTGGAGGTAAAATCGTAGCTGCTGTATTATGAGAATTTCTAGGGTTACTATTATTTTGGTGACGGGGCCAAGAATTATTTGTTAGTCCTGGAGGAGGAGGAAGAATTGGAGATAAATGTGGTACTATTGACGAATTTTGTTGTATATTTGAGTTATTTGAATACAGATTATTTGGAGATTCAGAAAATGGACCATTAGCGTATGTAGGCAAAATACTAGAAGAAGGTGGCGGGGGTGGAAAATTATATGGTGGAGGTTGTCCATGTCTAATCTGTGGATTTATTGATGATCCAGCTGCACTTGGAAGAACACTATTATTTGGAAGAATCTCTCCAGGTGGTGTAGATGCATCAAAGTCTATAAGAACTTGTTCACTAATTGGGGACTGATGTTTCTGATGATTTTGACCCCCTACACCACCAACAACTTGTGTAGGAACTGTAGACCAATCAATATTAGAAGAAGGGTTCTCATCATTTGTAAACTTGGAATAACTAAATTGTTGATGCATTTGATGAGATTTCTGCATATGTTTCAATGGTTCCTGAAGAATTGCATTTGATATGGTGGACAATCTCTTTGAGCGGTCTGGTAATCTTGGAGGATCCTCAGTCTATTTTAAATTATAACAAATGTATGGAATAAAACAAGTTACGTAATGTGTTAATAAAAAATGAAATGTATTTATGTAGAGGACAAACACAAAAACAAACAAACCTCCTCAGGAATGCCTAAGATGTCTGGAGCCGTCATGGGATTCTTCAAGAAAACTTCATCAATGAAACTAGGACTCCCCCAACTTTCATTTCCAACACTACCATGTCCAGTATGTATGAAAGAATTTCTCAGAGGTTTACTTATATCATTGGGCAATCTTCTACGAAGTGGACTCACGGTACACCGTGGAAATGTTCCAATATCAAATGTTCTTTGATTTTGTCCTAGACACAAGAGCAAAAAAATATAAGCATAGTGATGAAGAGGAAAACAATAGTGTCCTTCGATACTAAGATTATTACTACACATTAATTGTATACCCAGCAAGAAATTCTTAAAAGAAATGTTCATACCTCGCCAATAGTAATGATCTGGTCGACCGTCAATGATGGCTATGAAAAATTTAATAAAAAGTGATGAATACTTTATTTAATTTGTACTGCTTTTAAAACACAAATAATGATAAATTATTGATCTCATTAAGATACTCTTCTAGTTATATCATAAACTAATACCAATTTTATCCCCCTCTTGGATTTTTAATTTCTCTGATTCATCTTCATCGTACGGTTGAATTGCTTTCATTTCTGCAGGGTAGGTTTCTGCTAAAAAGGCTCGAAGGGCAGAGAAGGTTGGTCGATCTTGAGGTTGTTGAGACCAACATTGAAGCATGATTTTGTAAATATTAGCTGGACAAGCTTGTGGAGGAGGGAGTCGTTCACCTTCATTGTCAATTTTTTGCAAAATTTCACTTCCATTCATGTCAATCCACGGTTCTTGCCCAAATGTGAACCTTTGAATAAAACATGTTATATTGAAATGTCACTTAAAAACGAAGTTCATTACATTTAAAAGAAATCAAGCCACTTTTTTAGAATGTGCTGTTTGATTAGGTATGTTATCTACCAGAATTTGAAGGAAATAATAATTGTGTAGTAAAATAATAATAATTATCTATGGACTTACATTTCCCAGAGCGTTACTCCAAACATCCAAGTATCAGATGCGTGGCTAAATTGTCTAGCTTTTAAACTTTCTGGAGCACACCACGGAAATGGTACTTTTTGTCTTTCAGTCATCACATACTTGAAATATAAGATATTAATAATTAATAATTTTAATAATATGAGGGGCTTAAAATTTCCAAATTGCAAATGGTATAGTGCTTACGCAGTCATGCTCTTGTGGTAAAGCTCTCATCAAGCCAAAATCTCCAATTTTTACTTCATTTTGCGACGCTAGTAATACATTTCGACAAGCCAAATCTCGATGGATACAGCGCTGAGATTCTAAATAGGCCATCCCCGAAGAGACTTGTAATGCCCATTTCCAAATATCTGTAGAGTCAAAAAAGGTCATTATCATCAAAATTAAAATATGGTAGTCATGTGTTATTTATTAATGAGTCATTAATAATGACGTATTTCATTGATAAACAATCTGAATTGAATCATCATCCTACACCTTTCTGAAAAATGTTTTACGTGAGCAGTGACAAGCGGAAAGGTGATAACTTTATCACATAATTACATATACAAACACGTAATCAAAAAAGACTGCAATGGCAATGGGCCCGTATTTGTTTAACCCTTGTTGTACTACCTGACAAGTGAGGGAAGATAAGGACGTAACTCAAATGTAATACACGTACACACTCGTGTACTTTTTTATGTACCTATCTCAGTTGTACATAAATTACAGTACATAAATTAAGATTTTCAGTTTAATTACCCAGTATAGATGTGTGACCACAAAGTTTTCTTAAATAATCTAAAAGGCTCCCTGAAATGAAATATATTAAAAACACATTTTTACACACAATTCGTGTATTTATTGTAATAATAAAATAAATCATTAAAACCGGAAACAAGTATAACTTACCTAATTCAGCCAATTCAGTGACCATCATGAGAGGATTAGAGAGAACGACGCCTAAACATCTAATTAAATTAGGATGTGACAAGTGATGCATGGCCTCAACTTCTTTTACAAAGTCTGCTAATACCCCTGGATAACTGAAAAAGCGAAAAACAAAAATTTATGTTGGGAAAAGAAAATACATATGTATATAAATGAATGCCTCTATGATGAAGAAAACGACGTCCCTCAAACGTAAGTAAATTGTCTTATTGGCACAAGAAATATATTTACCTGAGAGCATCTTGTTTGAGAACTTTGACAGCAACTTGCAAATTTCGTCCGTTTGGAGTTCGCCAGTCCCCTTTAAAAACAATGATCACGGTGAAAACTCAAATAGTACATTTTCGTTTTAGTGTAATAAACATTGACTTATTGTTTATGTAAGTAAATAAACAAACCTGCGAGGACTACTCCAAAACTGCCATCCCCCAACTTTCGTCCTAATTCTAAATCCTGAAAAATGAAGGTAAATCGACAAATCAAGTATACTAAAAAAGAGTTGGAAATACAGTAAGCTACTCTCTTTTGCTGCAGGGATTCAACTCACTTTTTGTTGAATAAGGCAAGTAATACTGTTGGAACTACTACTATCAAATTTAATATCACTTTTCTTGTCTGTTCCATTCTGGTGACTCGACGGGACTAATTTGGAAGAACTGTTAGATTTTGAATGGGAATTTATGGAACCACTTCCAAGAATTAATTTGTTCATTAGATTTTTATTCCTAATTTTAGCACGTCGTTTCTTAACAGTCTCAAACAGTCTTCGTGCTCCCGGCCTGTGGAAATATCATAAAATTACTCAATCACATTATACCACATTTAACATTGAATTTTAAACATATTTACTTAATATATTATTTTCTTTGTATAATCACCTGCCCATCCCAACTCGCAATAAATCGTCAACCTCGACATGATCGAAATCTACACAAAAAAATAATGAAAATATCAACCATGCATAACATTTTGATAACATTCATGTCACACCTGTTCAGCATCAATTATTTGATAGTCAATTCAATAACAATACTAACAATTCAATTTCAACTCAATTTCCTCCTCATTAAAAGATTACTTTCCACAAATTACTACTCAAATGTTATATATCACAAATCATTCTGTAATCTGAATATTTTTTTAAAAAAAATTATAGACAAAAACTTACGGGCCAAATGTGTGATTTGCAATTCATCCCTAAGACGAACGTAGAATTGCTCCAATTGTGTTTCCTTCAGGATATTTAACAAATCCTTTGGGCTCTCATCATCTGACATATTTGCACTATTTCTTCCAGTTTTTACTAATTCCCTTCTTTCATAACACGCTTATAAATTAATCATTGAATAATGATTGAATAAAAATAATATATTAAAATAGGAATATACGAGTCTAGTATTTATCACTGAATTCGTACAAAAATACTTTTGCACACTGGTCGAATTAACTTGTAACGAAATGTAAACAAAATTCTTTCAGAAAAGAACAGCTGAAAAACGGTAAAATTTCTGACACGAAATGCAGTCTCTTTTCCTCCTCTCTTACTTACTTAATTATTAGTTAATATGGACTTGTGTGTGAGAAGAACCACTGACCGTGGTATTCTAGAGGTGTAGCTCTAATTTCTCGCGAAGCTGAAGCTACTCAACTTACTTAACTAATGTTCACATTCGCAAATTAACTCTTTTTTTAACTGTGTTCAATACATCCTTGAAGAAAGGCGAAAGGTAGGACTAAACCCTGAACCAAGGGACTGCGTCTGGGAATTTTGGACTGGGTTGAACGCTCATTTTCTTTGCTTTTCGCTAATGACAATTAACTAATTGACAGTCGTCTTTTAATTCTTGTCAAAGACTGAATTGGCTAATTACTGTACGGAGAGCCACCGAAGAACCCACAGTGTATTCAAGTTGCGATCTGAAGGAAATCCACCGATAGAAAATGGTGAGTTTTGTCTGTCAATAATTATGTACCTACTATTATGAATAAATAAAACACGATGATGATGTGTAAGTACTAAAATAATAATATTGATTTTTTTTGTAGTCTCACACAATTCTCCTGATGCAACCGGGACAGAAGCCCGAGACTCGGACATACAGCGATTTCGAGTCGGTCAATGAGTGTATGGAAGGAGTTTGTAAAATATACGAAGAACACTTGAAGCGGTCAAATCCGCATACCCCTTCCATCACCTACGACATATCCCAACTATTTGATTTCATCGATCAATTGGCTGACTTGTCTTGTCTTGTGTAAGTTCATATCAAATACACTGTACTTGTAGAATATAAAAAATGCAAATGTATTTTTTCATGGTTGTTGATTTTCTGTGCCCAAAGAAATATATTCTTTATAATTAAGTACTTACTTATGTTTTGTCATTTTACAGATATCAGAAAAGTACAAGCACTTATGCTCCCTACACAAAGGAATGGATCAAGGAAAAGATTTACATTCTTCTGAGAAGACAGGCAGCACAAGGCCAATGAGGGGGACTAGGGAAGCTTTTATCTGAGACAGTTTATTATTTCCTGTCTTGTATCTTCATCCATTCACAGAGATGGGTACATTTGCGAATCAAAGTTTCTGCTGGCCATCTCACCCCAAAGATTCACTTTTGCATGGATTTAACGAAAATTTATTTTCATCTGTCCTTTACATAATAAAACTATTTCAAAACATGAAGCATAACAATTTTGTCAAATGACTGTATGCGAAAATGTATACATTTTTATTCATAAAACCAATGTTTTGAAGGATTTTGTGTGATTACATGTTTATTATTACTTATTATATTACTTGCTCATTGTAAAATAAATGGAGGATTCCTCCGGAAATAAAAATAGGTTATTATGTATACTTTTTCGAATTTTCCGAACCTTATCTATAGAATACACCACGTTTATATACTAACTGATATTAAAAAGCGGTCAGGTATAGTTGGCATACTGGTACTTGTATAGTTAGAAATAGTTTACTCAAACATCAAAAATTACTTTGTATCACTAGAATTCGCCATTTACAGCAAACAACATGTATATTGCTTACAATATGTATAAAGTACAAAATTTCTCCCAATTATTTATTTTTTTTCTTTTCAGTAGGAGTTTTGTAAGAAAATGCCCGAATGCGTGGCGAGCAACGTAGGATCACTTACCCTTTGATTTTATAATATTATACAAGTCTATAATATACTTGGAATCATACAAATTTTTTTCATTATTTGCTTTCACCTCATATTTGACGACCAAACTGCGTAAACGTTTTTTATGAATACACATAAAATACAAAGTTTTAACCTTACAAGTCTAGTGGAATTTTAGTTTGGTTTTGCATGTCAATTTGGAAGACTCGGGCCTTATATTTTAACAAATCGTAGAGCAAGAACATGTATAAATTATACAAGTCACCAATTGACAGTGTATAAATTTGGACAAAATTCTAATACAAAGTATTATACCGAGAAGGGGAAATTCACAATACAGAACACGCTAAGAAATCAAATTTATTTTATATACGGATGAGCAATAGTTGTAGAGTGAGACCAATAAAATAGTATAAAGAAAACCCACAGGTGAAGGAATAAAATATACACTGAAAATCCCAGGCGTAAAGTTGGTCGGTGTCGCATAGCTAATCCAAATTGACAACATAAAGAGTCGACACGGGAGTAAACACGTTTAACCTGTGATTAATCGAAAAATTGTGAACATTTCTCATTTCATAATACAAAAAGTTAAAGTAAATATATGTTGTTGGATCCCACATTAAGAGGAAGAGTGTAAAAAAAGTTAAAGTTACCCGGGTAGCCACATTAGAGTCCCATGGTGAGGCCGACAGGTACAATGGTTGACTGGAAATTACTATAAGTGTAAAAAGAGATTAGAAAATATAAATGCTAAGTTTTTTAATATACGAATTGAGGTTTTGAACAGTCTAACCCTAACCTGTTTGCGTGAGACCTGAATTTGAAGTCGATTCGGTAGACTCTGCAATTTCTTGGATTTGAGCTTGAAGTCTTTCAACACGTATCTGAAGGCTAGGAAAAACAGTGAAAAGAATCAAAATGTTGCAGCACAAGTTAACGTACAGTAGAAAATGCTGAGTATGTTACAACTATATTTATTGTTGTGTATTTATTATGCAAAATCAACAGAAAAGAGAAATAACAATTTAGGGTATGTGTATACTCTCAGATGAGAGTTTAACACTTTTAATGTAAAGAAACAATATTTATTCTGAACATAGTTTCATATGAGCATTATAGGTTTGACTACGCGCGAACTTGGTTTTGCAGTTACTACAGACATACAGTTTTATTCCGTGCTGGACAGACATGTGATCTTCGTAGTATCGTTGTGTTGTGGTGGAAAACATATTAGGAGGGAGACATTTGCTGCACACGTACTTTGTTTCTGCAAAGGTGAACAAACACGACTGATGAAGTTTAAAATAACAGTGAATTAAACTAGTAAGTTAATATAAGAACAAAAATAATAATACTTACTTGTTCTTGTTATGCCAACTGAGGGTCCTTGGTTGCCGGCGGAGTAGTGACCTTGACTGTAAATATTACAAATAAATTGTCATTTTTCATGGAATCGTTGAATCACACACAATATGGTTATTTTTAAAAACAAGACGTACGGCTTATCTCTTGTCTTCAATAACCACTGTTCACATTTAGTCTGGTAGGCAGTCATTGAACGTTGGCTCCATTTGCCCTCTTCGAGTCTAGCCAGTGACCCTTCTGCGACCCCAATTTTGATGGCAGCGCGGCCTCGTCCAATATCTGACATAACAATGGTTAACACACATTGTACAAACACAACAAAATACATAATTTATTTTAGTACATGTATACATAACATACCTAGATAAATACGTCGATCTAAAATTCGTCGACCAAGGGCCTTCATCGCTCACTTGCCATCATAATCGCCTTCTTTCGCCTCTAAACTGTATCCAAGTGTGACTCGTTCCCGTTTAGCAAACTTGTTAAAGTCATCGGAAGAGACCACAACGGCACGTTCTTGCTCATCTTTGTACGATCTGATAGAAGTCAAAAGTTTCTGCATTGCTGCCTCATCATCCTTCGCCTATTCATACAAAGAAAAGCATTTAAAGGAAATATATTGTCATATCTATAAGTCCATGAGTTGTATTTTTACGCAATTTTATGTAAATAAGTTTACCTTTTTAGCAAAAAACTTCTTGTCAAGTGTATCCTTTTCTTTAACGAATTCAGAAGGATTTGGAATTTTGAAATCATGTTTCATCAATTGACAAAGAAGAACCAGCATCCTCACAGCAGATTCTGACATCATTCTAGGAAAGGCTACGAAAAAGATAGATTTTGCCTCCTTGTCTGATGAATAAAACCTCAGGAATCTATTAACAACTTCGGAACAAATGAAGCTTTCACATGGAGCAACGAACTGAACAGATGGTAGGTCTATTCCATATCCCTATAAAGAAGAGAGAGAGACAGGTATAAGTAAGTTGACTCACGTTGTAGAACAAGAATAATATTTTATTATTATTACATTCAATGAATGTAATTTATACTCACTAAGGTTAAACATCTCCATCGTAAACTTCCGCATCCATCAGCCCTTGGTTTTCTCTTTATCTTTTCAGTCGGCTCACCATCAACAGGAATATGCGAGTTACTCTCATGTTCATCATCTCCTCCTCCTCCATCACCACTACCAACAATAACGACAGGTTCTTCTACTTCCTCTTCCAAATCATCCTCAAGTTTTTTCTTGCATAAATTTTTTACATCGCTGAATACTGCATCCAATGGATCCAGCAAACTCGATTTTCCAACATGCTGACCACCACCGGTATCCAAAAATGCTACAACATTGTCTAAAAATACAAACCAAACACACACACAATAAGTACAAAATATTTATGACAGAATCTTTAAGTTATTTAAAATGTTTATTCTATGTGTGTGTACTCACTTGAAGCACAAGTCGGCACATCGAATACTTTCTTTGAAAAGTCCACATATTCATCGTTGTACAGAGCGAAATGATGAGTACTCTTTAAGATTCTCGCCTTCATATTAATTGAGATTTTTGCTATTGAATTTTCACTATCCAATAACTTTACTTCATAGACAGTAATATTCTTTGATGATTCTTTTTCAATTAACTTATACGGTAGAGGTTTATAAAAAAATTTCTCCTCAATCTCTGTATTGGAAAGATCATTAGTTTCTCGATGAAGAATGTCAGTTAATGACAAATTCTGTTAAAAAAATAAATAATTGTCACAATTATTAGGACGGATGACACAGACAATTGTGTAATATTATTATTATTCTTGTACTTGAATATACAAATGTAAAACAATAATACTTACATAGTTGGATTCAGACAGAAAGTCAAAATCATTGTCCACTGTTGTTGCTTTGCTACTACTACTCATACTAGTACTAGGACGAGACGGTGAAGCTGAATACCAAACAGCGTTGTCATCGTTCATCTCTTCTTCCTCCTCAGACTCTTCTTTGGACAACCTAGGCTTCTTTACGCGGTCACTAGTTTTCTGTTAAATTGTACACAATGAAAAAGCTAGTAGGTACTTAAAAACAGAAAAATGTTTGAACACATTTTTAAAAATAATAATGAAAACAAACAATACAATTTGTGTCTGCGTAAATGTACCTTGACTACATTTCCTTCGCCACCACTCATTGTATGAAGACTGGGATTTGTCAAGGCAGTAAAACCTGTGCAGAGAGAGAGAATGTACAATTAAATACACATACTACATAATATGTACTATACATATACTTATAAACGAACACGACATGGTCAATAAATTTGATGAAAAAATGAATAAAATGCTCACTTTGAAACTGCACAAGACGAGTAGCTCGCCGTTTTAAACTTTCCTCAGTAAACACATCTTCATCATCCGAACTTGATGATTCAAGATCGAGAATGTTTCTTTTGCCTTAGAATACGAAGAGAAAACGTATGAAAAGAGTACGAGGAAGCCGGCAGAGAAAAAAGACAAAATGATGATAAAATTATGAGTGACAAACAACTTGGTACTTACAATTTGACCAGGCCATACTCATCCTCGATTGTAGACTAGAGGTAACACACAACTTTGACTTTAATCTACATTTAAATTTAACTCAACTTAACTACCGCAGCGAAAATGGGCAACTTAAAGATATGTACACTTTCAAGGATGTCGCGCGCCGCAAGAATATGCTACCATTTCGTAAACTTCACGTCTTCAAGCATAAACACAAAACATATATTTATATACCGCTATGGAATTTACCTTGACTGTGCAATTTGAAGAAGCTGTTTATCCGCACTTATGCTATTAATCAGACCCTGCTTTTCTAGTAACGATTGAGTTAAGGCCTTAATACGAGTCTTTAAATTATCTCTTTCATCTGGAATATCACTACTACCATTATTATTTATACTACTCAACAGTGGTACTGGCGATTGATTCAAATTCATTCTTGAAGAAGAGGATTGAACCTGACTGTTACTAAATTCATTAGGACTCCCCGAAGCACTCCTGGTCACTGTAACTGTTGATAGATTAGTAAATTCATTTTCATTTGTAAACTTTTTTAATCGTTCCTCCAATTTCCTTTTGTCACTTTTCTCTCTCTCCAGTTGTAATTGAACTGAGGATAGATTTTGAGAGAGTTGTAAATGTTCTTCCTGAATCGTATGGTTGTTGTCACGTTCCTGAGCTAAGGTTTCCTGCAGTTCTAGGATTGTTATCCTACAAGTATGAATTTCAGATTCGAGTCGATGATTGTCCTCTAGAAAAAATAGAAAATGAATCAAAATTGAGATAAACTTCAAGTTCTTAATTTCCAAAATCATATTGATACTTTAAAAATTAAATTGTAAAGGCATACCCTTCAAAGAATCACAAAATAAGCGACTTTGTGAAATCTCCCCATGTAGTAACTCACGTTCATTTCTGAAAAAGGATTCAATGAGTTAATTGGTTACGGGAAAATGATAATAATTGTTCAGATGGCTAAATAATGTGTTGGAAAATAACTAACCTAAGACTAGCACATTCAGACATTATCTGATTATCAGTCATTACTGACCCCCCATCCAGTGGACTTCGACCTTTCTCATCCTTTAAAAATTTGTCATTTGTCAATTCATGTCATACTATCTGAAGGATTGATCAACAAAATCTTTTTTTCCGTTAACATAATAACACGATGAAATCATTATTTACCTTAATTGATGCAATTAATTCATCTTTGGTTCTCAAAATCGCTTTTGCCTTTTCTTTATAAATACCAAATTCTTTCTCGACAGCTACCAAAGAGTCTCTCGCTGATTGGATTTGTTTTGCAGATGTAGAACTTTGTGATGTTAAATTCTGTACTTTCTCCTCAAGTTCAGTATTCTTGATTGTTGTCTGTCGATTTTCTAATTCTAATTGTTCCACACGATTTTTAATATTTGCCAACTTGTCCATACTTTTCAACTTTTCTAACGCTTCGTCCAGCCTCTCACGGAGTAATACAGTTTCTTCATCTTTGGCCTAGAATGAATACATTATTTTTATTTAATTGACATTATTTCACAAAAATGTAAGTTTATGTGGCGTTGAAGTATGACTAACCTTAATTTGTGCATTTAGCTGTTTTACTTGATTATGAAGATTCTCAGCTGATTTGGAATCCAACCCTTGATTATCTGAATTTACAAGTTTATTTTGCAGTTCCTCTAAATGTTTTCCTTGCGTTTCATAATCTGAATGAAAAATCATCAAAATAACATTTTGGCCATTAGTGTATTATGTAGAATCAAACACATTTACAAACATTTTGTAACAAAATGGTATTCATATAATATGAAAATTACGTATTTACCTTGTTGAAGTTTTTTATGATTTTTCAAAATCAGTCCAGTCTCTCTTGCTTGTGTTTGGATTTCACTTTTTAGTAAGGATATTTCGTCAATTTCCCTCTGATTTGGAGAGTTGAGAAAATCGAGTAATTCCTCATCGGTTCTGTTATTGTTACTACTACTACTACTACTGTTTGTTGAACTGCCATTTGCAAGAATTTTACTTTTTGACTTTGCTGTATTAATATTACTACCACTGTCTTGTACAACTGCCGACTCTTCTTGTTTTGTTGTCGGTTTTGATCGTGGTCGTGACCGACCTGAAGGCGTTGTAAAATTCTTGTTGAAAGATTGCTGTTGAGCTGCTGGGCCATTACTCGTCTTGTCTTGATTACTAATACTGATACTGGTGTCAGTTGAATTTTCTACCTGTTGTTGTTGTTGACCTACTGTCAAATACATGGATGACACATTGTCAGAATCCTGTGATTTCCATGTCTTGGAATTACGACGGACACCAAGTCCTAGCTCATCAGGTCTACAGCATGGAAGGGAAATTGCCAATTAACAATATGTAACATAAATTAAAAAGAGTTTAATAATTAATTTTCGAATTTCTTCTTTTTAAAAAATAAAATACCCAGAACTGCTCAGCGTTTCTGATGCTGCCTTATCAATATTATTTAGAAAAATTTCGGCCTTTTCTTGCATATTGCCTGCAATCTCCACTAGCCAACTCATCTTGAAACTTGATTAAATTAGGACACAAAATACGACAATATTGCCTAATTTTTAAATATCCATAGGATTCTTCATAACTCTCTCGTCATTGAGTATAGACACCCGGTCTTGGGTTTAAAAAGGTCTTTCCGAAAAAAATGACAAGAAAAAATAAAATTTCAGAAAAATACTGATCATTTTGAAAAGGTCATTATGTACGAAAGTACATAAAAGCCGACCTGTCATATTTATTACATACTACATAATAGGAACGTTAGTGAAAGTTTGTAGAATTGAATGATTAATTTGACATCAGGCTCTGTCCTCTCAAAAAGTACACTCAACAGACAGGAAATCGCATCAGTTATCTATGTACATTGTTTGAAAAATATTAAAATCATATTTTCATCTTTGGTCAAGTTTTTTAATCAGTCATGTTATTTTAAAGAATTCTTCCTACGTAGTTCACAACGTCTAAGACTATGAGTCAGTAAACGTTTTCTTCCAATGATTTCTCATTCGTCCCTACTGTAATTCATGTAATCCATTCAGCTTCATTTCCTATCTCTCGTCTAATAGTAAGTTGCAATGTACATAATAGAGGTGACAAAGTGACACAAATTCAGAGGTCAAGTTTCATATAGTGTTGTGCAGTTATGACTCGTCACTAATGAGTACTTTACCCAAGTAAGGCCTTTGTGTCTCTTATTGTTAGAAGCGGATCATCGGGTTTTGTGAGGATATTTCCAGTAATTGATAGTATTTTAATGGCTTCAAGTTCACTTTTAAACGAGTTTTGGAGGCGAACAAAATATCCAGGTGTATGTCTTGGCAGTCGAAAGAGTCTCGTGAAGAACTGTTCTTTTATTTCTAGATATTATTCATGTTTTTTAGACTCCTTACTGGTGATGCGTATGCATGCGATGATATTTTTGATCATTGCATTTCCAATGACTGGGATTTTAACACACAACGTTGAAGTTATTTCATGCAATACATTAGTTAGTTATCTATCCAAACATTATTATCGGTGCCGACGACATAAACGTAAAATATGAACGGAATTTGTTAATGAATGAATACGTTTATTTTTAACAAACTATACACCTGTTTGTCTTCCAGGAATATTTCGTATGAAAACGTTTAACAATTACATAATTTGTGACTCATTTTCCAAACGTAGCTGTCAACGTTTCCTACGAAGTACTCCTCTGTAATTTTATTACGCCGATCTACTGCGAATATAGCAACTACGAACATTGTGTTTTTCCACTCCCTACGTCGTAACGTAGAAACGTCGAGAGATTTTCTCCTCTCCTTTTCATCTCTTGCAGGGGCCAGAGAGGCTTCACTCCATCGGTGGCAGGATAGGAGGCTGGTTCTTAGTTTTTCGAGTCCGAGTTTTACATCGCAGATCTCAACATCTTCAGTTTGTGATGCAGTCCCTACTTCAATTTGGTCACAGGTGCTGTAATTGTGACCATTCATATAATTCAGGTACGATATTTTCTAATTTTCTTCCGTTTTGCATATTCCGGAAACTTGCGGCGTAGAAAAGTTTTCCACACTTTTCTTAGTTTCTAAGCAGCTTAGAACCTAAAGGCTATACAATTACGAGACTTTTAAAAGTTCTTTTTTCAAAATAGTTAATATTTTCAAATGGCATTAATTCTCAATTTCTAAATTTTCTAAAATTTTGACTAGGGAAAGATTTCTGTCAATGTTTCCCTTGAGTTTTTTTTCCCTACATACTGTACGTATTAGATAAACAAAGTGCAATAGATAGATAGAATAAGAACATCAGTGTTATTCAGAAAAGTCATTGTGAAGGACGAAGGCATTATGAGTTTTTATATTATTATGGAGTCGCGAAGTTTATCTTATCTGACGTGGAATTTCCACGATGGAGAACGTAAGAATTGTGACGCAAGCCATTAAAAACGTTCACAACGTTTATTACTTACCATTTTTTAATTTGTCAATATTCTGGTTGGCTTGCCACGTTTCTCATTTTAATTATTCTTTAAATTTTAGCCCTGTTGACGAAGTACGGGATTTTTGGTCATGTCCTGCCAAACCGTCATCACATGCTAAAGGGTTCATCATATTCCCATGTAATCGAGAGGTAGTCTACGGTTTGTAAGCGGTCTAAAAAATTATTTTAATTTCTCAATAAGTTCAACAACTTCGAAAGTTCTATTTTTAACTAAAGATAGCAATAAGAGGGTAACCTTTAATATTCTATGTGCTTTGGAGACTTGGTTTAATTTTAGTCTAATCCATGCACAAGGTAGAAATACGATAGGAAACGGAAAAATCGCAGGTATTCTTACCTACACATACAGGTAGTATAGTCAGAACACAGTAATACGATTCTACATACATAATTCAATTCTATTGAAAAGTTAAATTTTCTGGGACACATTTTGCCCTATTTTGGTGGCTTTGTATTTATTTCTGTAGCTTGCCAGCTTATCTCTTCAAAATTGGAGACTGGCAAAGTATTTACATAAAAAGTATTTCAGTATCGATCGCAAGGTTACCCCACTACTCTATAATATTGGTATGGTTTTAAAAATATTATGATATTTTCAATTTGGGGTTATATCAATGACATAATTTGTGGTTCCTGACTACGTGGTGGTAGGCATGTTTTTTTCCTCTTTTACTCTGAAGGTGTGTAGCCGCTTTATATGGTAACATACAAACAAATTTGTGGGTCCAGTATCCCCGTTTTCAGACAAAAATTTGGGTTTAACACGAAAAATTCGGGTCCAAATTCATCCAAGCTAAAAGACACAACCAAAATTACTACAACATTTTTGCTTTAAAACCTTCATATCAGGAGTTGGAAATTTACGTGAGACAAAATTATATTATTTTTCTTCACATTTTTTTTGGGAACCTAAATGTTCGCCAAAGTATGATGATAGTAAGCTGTACGAGGGATCGTGTAGAGATAAAGTTGGTATCCCACCGAGATTGTATGACACGTCCTTCTTAAGTGAGTTATCCAAGATTCAATCCAAAAGTTAATCAGAGAGGGTAAATTAAATACGTAAGGTTAAATTTTTTCAAAACTATTTTCTCGATATTTCCATCTTATTTGCATGGGGAAATAAGGTAATCATTACCTGGTAATGTGTGATGATTTTGTGTTGACAATATTTTTTCACCCAGGATGACGTGATGATTATAGGATAGAAAGTTGGAAATCCTTATATTTGTCGAGCTTATAGGCCAAAGTACAATATGGTACTTTTTTTGATAAGAAAATGTGAGAAAATTTTGGCAAAGTTGAGACAGCTACAACTTATGTTTATTCTACGAAATATTTTCCAAACACACAAAGCCTAAATTTGTAGGTTAGTAATGTAGGATTAGAATTTTATTCTATTTAAAAAAAGCAGGAAGAAATTTCAAACAATTCATTTTTGAGGGGAGAAAGACTAAGGATATCATCAACATCTGGGCTTTGGCAGCTGTAAGGAAGGGTAAACTAATTTACATCTTGTCTACATTTTTAATTCCATTTATGTTGGAGGTTAATTTGATATATTTTTGGAAGAAGAAAAGTTTGCTCTTGACATTTTTATGACAGGACAAGCGCTCCAACAGCTATCATCCTCCCTCCTGACTTACACATCTCAAATATTGATATCTGGAGTATTACCATTTGAGATTTTGCACTAACACTATACATACTTCCAACAAAGGAGTCTCACTCTCATGTTCCCAGGTCCTATTAACCTATGAACCTTAACTTTCCGACTATTCACACGTGAGCTTACATAATATACAATTATCCTTTTTTCCTAATTTCTTTTTTAATAATATTTGTATGTGTACCAATTAAAAAGGAGGCTTCCTTGACACTCACCACCAAGAGTCATAGTTGAATAGTATGTACGTTTTTAGATTTATTTAAGTGGTTAAGTTACCTTTTTTATAAAATGACTAGTGGAGTTGGGACTTGTGTTAAGATGAGAGAGATTATGTAAATTAAGCAAATTAGTAACAATTGTTGTGTGTGAAATTCCTGGCGACGTAAAGTTTTGTATAATTATAATTGGCTAACTGGGTACATAGTACATAATTATATAATATGTGATGACACACATGAGGGAAATTTTGTTGTCGAAAAATTTGCTAAGACTAGCAGAAAACACATTTTGAAAAGGTCAAATCTCTTCCAAGGGTGCTTGTTATATTACGGTACAACAGGAAAACGTTCAGGAAGGAGGAAGTTTCACATCTTCATCCAAGCTTTATGGTATAGAAGCAGACTGCATTTAAGAGTTAATTACATCGTTCCTCCGGTATCATCTAAGGAAGAGCAAGTTTTCAAAACATCGAATTAAAATACTCTACTGAAATTAGAAATAAGTAAAATACTGAACGTACATTATTATATCTAGTATAACCTGAGTCTTTTTTTTTTTTTGTTAAGAGTTACTGTCAAGTTAGCCCCTTTGGTCTCTTTGTTGTTTCTCTATTACTCTCACAATAGATTCCTACTTACGTATGTTTCTACAACCTCGTTTTCACAAATTAAACATAGGTACTTATACACATTTACCATGTCTTCCTCATCCTTCACTCGTCCCCCCCCCCACACACGCACATATCAATGATACAAGTGACACATAATTCTTGTCCAAATTTTAGGTGGCTTCTTCTCACGACAAATAATAATTCTTTTTCAAACAATTCCATTCTGATTAATATTATGATGATTGCTGTTGCCCCGCTATTTGATATAGTCGAACATGGTTGATATTTTGCTCTTGTTGTTCCATTTGAGATTGGTGATTAGTGTATGGATCGGAATAAATGCAATCACGACGTCTGGCTTCGACGTGAGGTGATAAAATTTCCAAATTGTCAATGTGTGTGCTCAAGACTCATTCTGATTCTTTTACCTATCCCTCTACAAAAGTTCATTGTAGATTCCTATTGTTCATAATTGAAACCCACATTACTATCCTACAAAGTCCAAATTGACTCTAGTCCTCTGTACTTTCAATAATTTTTTCATACTCACATACCATTCCTTTGAGAACACATTAAGGCATTGTATAGAATTAAGGCCTCGATTATCAGGCTATATTTTATCCACTTTCACCTGACTTTCACCACTTCCTACCATTCCTAAGATCATAGGTCTCCGATCTATTTCTACCAAATTATTAACATGTAGCAGCTTTATGAGTTACACCGTGAATGACTTTGGAGCAACCCCTTTCGAGTGAGTGCTTTTGTCAAGTGTTGTGATTCGCCATTAGTGCTAAGTGGAATTTGTCCTAGTGTGATTACTCGTCGTCTTCTTCTATGAAACAGTCCTTACCTCAATAAGAATGTTTTAAAGAGAAAGTGAAAAGAAAGCTTCGGTTAGACTGTAGGCAGTCACATGTAGTGATTCAAATTTGACATGAAATTTTTTTGAGAGACTGAACAATCCGATAACAAAAGTAGTCAGATTAAGAAAGGTCCTTTGGTCAATAACCATGCAGATTCATTCTATTTCGTATTTAATCTCTGTTTCTTCTAAAAAGAGAAAATGACAAAAAAAAATTGTCTGGTGTAGTAAACAAGTTTTTCATTGCAAGGTTTTAAACATTCACAGAGTTTTAACTTCTTTCTCTTCAGTAATTGGCTGTAATCTTGAACAGCTGGTACTAACAGCTCGTAAGATTTGACACGGGTGTTCTCTTCTATCATTATTCTACGTCTGTTGATTTCCACCGCTCACTCTGTGCCTTTTGAGATTATCATTTGATTTAATCACTTTGGCCTACATGGTCAGACGACTACTAGTCTTACCTTCTTCATGTTCTGGAGCTTGGTGGGTCATCATTTCGAAGGAGATTACTTGTACTTGAAGTTTATGGACACCCGTTTGACCTTTGTTAAGACATACTCCTGTTGCTGATAAAGACATCGTTAATGGTACTTTACTACACTTTATACTTCTATTTATTCTATATGTAGACAATTGGGGTTGGTGTATAATTAATTAAGGAGGTATTATGGTATTTAAGTGGACCTTACCAGGGTGTATTTTAATTGTTTGAAGTTCCCTAAAACCTGAGCCTGCCGCCGATAGTCTTTTGTACTGATTTTTTACAGTACCTCTACACTCTACACACTATGATAAATGATAGGGCTAGTGACATTAGGTTACATAGGGAAAATGAAATAGATGGATTTTGATGTAATTGTTTGTTCAAAGATCAAGTACTCTATTGAAAAACACTTTGCCGTTTTGTGTAATCAATTTGTGGTGTATGTTTGCTTAAAGTTTTTGGTGTTTGTACAACTCGTCATAAGCTTGCACAAGGATTTCAATTTACAAATTGTTGATGTTTGCTTAGACCAAAATATTTATTGTTGCGAGTTGTACACAAGGTTATCATGGATGTGATTGTAACTTTCACATGTCTTCGTTTTGTAGGATCTTTAGTTTCGTAATGGAGATTCCATTAGAGAAAGTTCTTGTTATGACAGTTCTTGAGTGTTGGGTTTTATCTTTTCCCTTACCTCTTTTCATTTTGTTCTTGACAACTGTTGACCTTCGCTTACTATTCTTTATGAAATTTAAAGTCAGAGACACTAAACAGTTCACTAGCAAATTAACCATTTTCACGAACAAGGAAATCAAACACAAAACAAACAAATACCAACTTTTTACTCACAAAGTAATATGCACGTCAATTTTCTAAGTAAAGTTTCAAGAAAATGGAGAAAAAAGTACTAAAACGTCCGGGTGCAGTATTACATTTTCGCTATTTAAAAAGTGTCTGCGAATTACTTTCCACATTTTATAATGTGATATTAATAACAGAGGATTGTGTTATTTTGATATTTGTGTGCACTACCGGAAATAATTCAGCCTCAACGTAAGATATCTAAAACATACTTGATGTATGAATTTTTGCAAAAGTGGAATATTAGGTGTATATTTGTGTTAGCTAAACTAGCTTGCTAATCTGGTTCTAGAATTTTCAAGATTTTAAATGCTACTGGCATGTTTAATTATATAGCAAAATTTTCCTTCATTCCCTATATCGCTGGCCTTCTTGCAAAATGACCTAAGTACAT
>WJFB01001531.1:0-29874 GCA_009870185.1 Pygmarrhopalites habei | reverse complement strand
CCCCCCCCCCCCAACACTTGCACCTCCCCAACCAAAACCATCCTCCTTATCCTTGTTGACGTTTAGAATTGCTCTGAAAGAACATTACAGGGTGTCTGACGAAGGATTTTACAACTTTCATTACTAATAACTTTTAAACATGGTGACCTCGGAGTCATACATTGACCTTCCGAATTTTCATATGAGTCATACTGCTAAAAAAACTTGGACCTTTTACACATTGTCTCGTTTTGGAATCGTGAAAAAATGTTGAAAAACAAAAAAGTGATTAACAATGAAATTGGCAAAGTCCTTCGTCACCCTGTAAGGAAGAGGAAGAAAACGGGTGTGGGTAAAAAATCCACCCAGGGCACTGAGGCACCGAGGCCAATACTGCTATATAGCGGCTCGCCTGGGTGCCTAGGTGCCCTGGGTGGATTTTAGCAACACCCGGAGAAAACCTATTTTGCTCCATTTACCCGCTGACGTCCTCCTCCTCCTCCTCCTCACCCTATATCCTTCTCCTCCCTTGTCAAGCTGTGTCTCCTCCAAATTCATTTAGACACACTCTCTTCCAGTCTCATTTAATCTTCCAAACTATTTTACATTTTAATACGCACAACCCACAAAGTGCTGCTTCTTCTTCCTCCTCCGCTCAAAATCCTCAAGGTTGTATTTTTTTGCCATCCTCATCTCCAGACCTTCTCACCATAGTCATGTGTGTGCGTGTGTGCGTAGCTCAGCTCTCTCACACAACCGTCAAGGGTCACTTGGTCCTCCCATAAATTACCCCAGAAAAATATGGAGAGGAGCGAGTGCGAGTGTGTGTGTCAAATAATATATCACTAGCAAAAAATAAAATTTCCGCTTCATCATCATTAAGTGGCCGTTAAATTCCCTGTAATTCCCCAACGTCAGCTTCTTTCTCCCTCCTCATCTTTCTAATTCTGTATTCTACAGAAAAAAATCTTATTTTTATCTCAGCCACGAGGCAACAAGAATCAAATCAATCGTCCTACAAAATTACATGAGGAGTGTAAAATAATTAATAACCAGAGATTCCATTACGACAAATTAACTGAACACTTTGAGTCAAGTGGAGTCAGATAAAAGAGAGAGAGAGAGATAGGGAGGGACAGACACGGCCATTCAATTCAGTTTTCTCTACTAAAAAAATTGTTTTTAAAATTCAAATGTATACAAACAGTACGAAATGATGTTCAGTCGAACTTGGCAAATCTTCCCCACTCACGTCAAAGGTCAATGTTAATAAGTAGAAATACAACTAATGTCAAATAATCGTATTTTTTCCCTTACATAGTTATCCTATATATTTGGCCAAAGGCAATTTTTTTCTGTTAAAAAAATAAATACACACAGCAATTAAATGATACTATTCGTCAGTGCTACAATCAGTTATCTCTCTTCGTCTGTCCCAAGTTGACAAGTCAGGTGGAGGGAGAGACAGGGAGACAGGACCCTCGTCCGATTTTTACAACACTTTTCTGTAGATAAATTTGGGCCAACACTTCTTTCATCCTTCCCCTCCAAGATAAGTCGAAAAGCAAGACGAATGATCCTGTTCTCTACTTCTTCTTCATCATCCCCCCACAACACACACACACTCGTCTACGTGTGTGTGTGTATGTACATACATAAACACTTTTTGCTCTCTATCTGACTTGGCCTCCGTCCTATTCCTCTTCTCCCCAAAGAAATGTAACCGGCAAATAGTAGAAAATCAACATGTGTGTGTGTGTAGGGCGGCCCAACTAGATTGAAACCCTACACCGTATAATAGAGTAAATGAAATTGTAGAAGACTAGTTAGTAAATAAATGATTGTACGTAGAATATACGGTTTGATATAAAAAATGTGTATCCTCTTGACAATAACTCTCTCCCTCTCTGGCCACTACCACCCACAAACAAGAAAACCGTACAATGAGAGAGAAAGGTGTGTGTGTGATTGGACAGTTTATAATAGTTTTATAGACAGTTTATAATATCAAGAGGACATTATTTTATTAAATACTAACTGTCTTGGCGACTCTGTCACATCAAAAAGACAAAAAAAATTATAGACAATGTGAACTGAGGGGTGAAGGACCAGCGGACAACTTTGCTTCTCAGGGAGTCTGACAAAAGTTTAACAAATACAAAAAAAATAAAATAAATGATAACATCCTATCGTTCACATTTTGTAATGACTTTGGAACAAATGTATTAAATACTTTTTCTATTTACTTGTACATCCTCAATTACTAAAAAAACACACTGTTCTATGTACCCTTTACGTCATCAGTCAAGTACAATTTACGAATAGCTCGTCCCTGAAGTTCCTTCTGGAAATAATGGCCCTCCATAAATATGATGAGAAAATATCTATTTAAAATCTAAATTCTCTCCAACACATTTCCTACATCAAGATTCCAATTTTATACACTGAAACCTTGACAAAAAGGGAGGAGCTTCTGTTCGTCTCAAAATCTGAAATGTAGAGTAAATACATGTTAGACATGGGTGTTCCACTATCATCCCCGCGTGTGTGTGTACAGTACAGGGCACAGTACGTGTGCACACACACGCGTACATTTCTCTCCACATGGTCGGTCCTCAACCAAAGATTTATGAAGGGCGGGGAGGAGGGGAAAGACAAATATAAAAGTCGAATTTCCGTTCACAAAGATTGAATACAATATAAGCATCCCTCAGACACACACTCCACCACCACCACTACCACACAGAGACAGAGTTAGTAGAGCCAAACCTAGTTCTCTGCTCGTACCAATGTAATAAATCTTTTTCGGATTCGGTAAGAGAAGAGGAGGGAGGGAGGGAGAAGTAGATTCCAAACCAGAGGAACCACAAATGAAATCTCAGGTCGGTGACGGCACAAAACAAAAGCCACACAAAAAGTGTTTCTTCCCCTTTCTTGATTACATCTCTCTTTCTCTATCTATCTCTTTCATACAATTTACGGTAGCCCAATACACATTTCCAACACATTATGGCTGTTGTTTTTGTTGTGATGTGACATTTTTATTGATTTTTCTCCCCGTCCTTCCATACTTTGACTTGTAACAACTTATTTTACAATTTATTTTCCATTTTCCACAAAAATAACATTATTTGTTTGCCCCCAAACACACACTCACAACCCACTCTCTCTTTTTCTATACAATAAATTGTTATTTTTTAAAAAAAAAAAACTTAACAAGCACTGACAGTTTAGGCCATGATTATTACACTGTCATTCTCAAAAGAAATCCCCACAAGTAACAACAAAAAAAGTTTCTTCTCATCATCACTCTCCAGGAGGAGGAGGTTCTTGTTGTTGTTGCTTCATCTCGAATCGTTCACGGAGAGCTTTCAGTCCAGCGTCAATGGACTGGGCCATATTTTGATCACGAGGATTTATTGTAGTTCTTCTATCCCCTCCTAAATCACCACCATGATAGTACTCGAATGTTGGAGGAGGAGGGATTTCAGCACCTTTCATTGGGATTTGAGTCTTCTTTTTATAATTTATATTATAATTATCTTGTCCTGGAATCTCGGGGATTATTGGAATGGGTGGTTGTGGACATGACTGGGTATGACTTGGTTCGGAATCATTATACTGTCCAGAAGGTCCTTGTTGTTGTTCTATCCTAACAGGAGGAGGTGGAGGTCCTTCCTCTGACTGTCTTTTCACAATTTCTTCTCTCTTCTGCTTTTGTAACATTGAAGTTTCCATTGCTTTCACAAAATTCCCATATTTATTCCCTGGTTGGGATGAAAAGGAAGTGGAGGCAGCCGGTTGGCCATAATTTCTATTCTTCGTGTAGTATGTACTGGGTGGAGCAAAATCGGTTACTCTGTCCTCCCTCCTGTCCATTTCAAACAGAAACAATATAAACAGTAAACGTTAAGTAAACGTCATATTTAAAAAATTTCAGTTTAAAGGAACATTTATTCTTACCGATCTTTGAGCCATTTATAATCCAATTCATCAAAATTGACGGGTTTTGGACCGTACACTCCAACCTTTGCAAAATCCCAAGCCCGAAGACCTGACAATTTTTCCCTTTTAGCCCTTTCATCCTCATCATCATCTGACCTTCGACCGTCCTCGTTGTCCTTCTCGTCACTTAATTTAGCTTTCTTGGCTGGATCCTCCTCCTCTGGCGTCACCTCCTCTTCATCCGATGACTCCTTTGGTGGTAACCCCAGCTTTGCTCTTTTTCTCTGTTCATCATACGAAAATATTAAATAGTTTACATAATGTAGAATGCCCCAAAGTTCAAGAGTCCCTTGAAGCCCAGAGCAAACAAGTCTCTTTACTTAAGGGAAACTCTACAAGGTAATGGAAGTACAATTAGCCCATGTTCTCCTCAATTAGTAAAAATGGGAAAGATGGGAAAACCTTCCCTTTTGTCTTTGTACATGATATACACATTGTTTGTCCATATTTTATTAATACCCTTCCATACCCACACGATGACGCACACGCATACGCACACAAAACATTAATTAATCAAATTTAGTATACAAACTACTCACATTCACTATCTTCTTGAGTCGAGCATTCAGTTGAGACTTCTTTTGACCACGTTCCTTCATCACTTTGTCCCTAGTTGACTTGGTCCACTCTGACATTTTTTTCAAATCACGAATCTGGTCTGCTCGTTTCTGTTCCTCTGTCGAGAAGGCATAGTAACCAACGCCATGGGGCCTCAACTCTACAAGAACAAAAGAGATAGAATTATTACACATACTATCATCATCATTTAAAAATTAGTCACGTACAATTTAAAATACAACAGAGCAAGTTTGATTTCCATAGTCATAATATTCTATCCAATTAATTCACTTTTTTGTACACTAGAAACAAACGATCAATCTTGATTCATTGACAGTGCTAAATGACCTTGTACGTAAGTACACCCTTTTGTCTATTAAAGTAGGGCCCACATAGAAACCAAGGGTTCACTCTTGTTCCTAATCATCCTTTAAAAAGCACCAGAATTTTTGCGAATGTCTTTGACCAGAGGATCCAGTTTCATCAAACTCTTTTTATTGCCCAATGCCCACCCATCCAACAATTCTCATCCTTGTTTAAATGTTTCCTAATAGGTTAACATTTTAACAATAACCAAAAAGTCGTTCCTGTGTTTACCTGTCTACAATATATTTCTGTACCATTTATCCCTCCTTGTACCAGTCATCCCTATCAAAGAAATCCCAGTTTACATGGTGTAAAAGAAATATATATTAAATGTTCCTCAAACACACACACACACACACACGGTTTCACTGTCCCAGAAGACAAGCCAACGGACATGTAAAATGCATTAAAGTTATGGTACCATTGTACCATTTACTATTAACTACCTCTTGTACCTTCTCTTGCATCCTCCACTCTTGTTCCTCTAAATATTTTATCATATTCCCTTCTTTCTCTCTCTCCCTCTAGTCTAGTAGTTCACCCTTCTTTCTGTACACTACGACAGACATTGTGATCCTTGAGCATTGTAAATTTACGCAAATGTAAATGTTTCTCCTGGTCCATTCTCTAAAAAAAGGGAATCCAACCAGAACTGAGAATACAAACAGTAAAGAAGAAGACTCTTCATTTCTTTTAAAATACAAGAATATTTATTTTTACTACCCTCTTCTCACTCATTCTCTCTCTCTCTCATTCTTGCCGTGTCAACGATTTCTTCTTTTCCCCAACGAACCGTGTTGTTGTCACACAGATTGGGTGACAACATTTAAATCCACTCCAATCGCCTCTCCACTATAAATATATGCATGTATTGTGTGTACACAAGATACATTTACGTCCCTTGTAACAACCTCTCAAAATGGAAACAACACTGTCCCTGTCCTCCATCCTCCCCTTTCCATGTACATTTCACTTCCAATCAGCAATCCACCTCAACCCACACTGCATCAGAGTGCAATTCAAAATTTTCGATTTGCTCCCCGACTTTCTGACTCTCTCAATCCCACCTCTTCCCTGCTTATTTGTTCCCTTCCACATTCACACAAAAGGAAAATGTTGACGGGAAAGGTGAACAAGTGCAGGAGAGATACGGCGGACAAGACTTTATATCCTCCCTTCTCTATCGTGCATAGACCACGGAGTGTAAAAGTTACATAACACACAGAGCGAGAGAGAGCTTCGTATGATGATGAAAAGTGCAGAGCAAAAGAGATTCTCTCTCGAAGGGAAAACCGGCTGGTCCACACGCGCTAGGCCTTAGTCGATATCTAGCTCTGAACAGTGCAACATCTTCTCCCATCTCAAAAAAAGTCCATTCGAGTCATCCAGGACTGCACAAAAAATCCATTATAAAAACTTCACAATCAACAAAGTACACATCTCACATAATCTACACTACATGACATTATGTGTGTCACACACACACTGCCTACTGTATGAGTTCACATGACAGGAGAGGAGAAAAAAATCTTGAACCACAATTTTGACTTGTCTCCATACAAAAAAAAATTGTGATGTGAATTCTACTCTTCACCCACTCTCCATTACATTGTGAGACATAATTAACGTCAATCTACCATCACAAGAATTAATCATTGTGAATTCAAAAACAACAAAACAAGAGGAGGGAAAATAAACACGCAAAAAAATTTGTGCTAATAATTATTTCAAAAGCAACTCTCTCTCTCACTCCACCTCCCTCTCAAGAGAGAAGAAGATTCCATTATATTCTCTTCCCGTTTTTCTGAGTGACCCTGTTGAAAGTTACAAGTGGAAATAAGTTGCCAGAGACTCATTTCAAAAAGTTTTTCGTTTTCTTCAGCTACAACACAATCCTCCAACACAGTTCTTCTTCCTCTCTCCACATTTTGTGTGTTATTACACGAAGAATTGAGTTGACACCAAGAAGACTTCTTTCACAAGAAAACTGTCAGGAAACTGTTTAAAGAGTACACAAAATAATAAGAAGGTAAATACATAATGTGTTTGTGTATGTGTGTCACACTCTACACAATTTCCAAGTACGAAAATGATAAGTTGTTCTTTTCCATTCCACAAATACTTTCTGTAGTACTCTAAAAATATTCCGTAGTCATAACTAAAGTCAGGATTCTAACCTTCCTACCTTTTGCTTGTCTTTTATTCCTTCGCACCAAAAAGTGACACTAATAACGAAGTACCCTTAGTTTAAATCGAAAGTAGATTGCAGAAGTAGGACGATAAATCTGTAATTATTATTCTTTTTTGAATATTCGGTGTCCACAAATCCAAATCAGGAAACCAAAGTGTTGTGTGTTGACCTACTGTCCTGTCAAGTCCATGTCAGTCCGTCACACACGACACGCGTCACACACATCCGTCTAACTTCACTTTTTCCCACAAAACTGTTTTGCACCTACGAATAAAATTTTATACAACATATTGATCCTTCTCCGTCCTCCTTGTTCTCGTCAAAAAGTCAGAGAGAAAACGATGAGAAAACACCTCCGCCCAAAAAAGACTGTACCGTGTTATCTCTCCAGTATTCTCTCTCTCCACACACACATCCCCAATAAACGGTACGATACCCAAGGAGAAGGAGAAGATAGAGATAGTCGAGGGAAATTCTCGCCAGAAAATATTATATCATCCTATCACACAATATAATATATACACGCACGCACCATGACGTCCTCCTCATTCCCTTCCGCTGACTCAGAAATACTCAAAATGCAGTACAGAGTGTAACGTAGGAAGAGGAGTGAGTGAGTCTTACAGTCTTCAAACTATAAATATATTCACAAACAAACTACACATAATATTTTTTGACAGAGTATAATACTTCTCTCTCTCTCTATCTCTCCGTCCCCTTCTCCACCTGACACATGAGATTATAAGGCTACAGCTCAAAATTCCGTTTTCTCCCTCCCATATTTCTACTACATTTCTCTCTCTCTCTCTCTCTCTCTGCAATATTGTACCTACACACTCAGACACACACAGGGAGAGGCGAGAGACCTCCAAGACGCAAGAGATTACAAATCAGCAATTTAGGACCCTTAAACCTCCCTCCTCAAGAGATTTAATTTCCCAAACTTGAGACTCTTCCAATTTGCAATCGTAATATGACAACAAACGATTTCTTTTCTCCCTCTCCTCCACGCCCAACACACTCAATATAATATAATATTAAAAAATCTATAAGTCCCAGACACACCCTACATAGACACACACACACATAAAGGAAGAATATTAAAAACAGAGAGAGAGAAAGGAAATCCAGACTCCAGGCACAAAATGTGTAGGAGACCGATGCAAAAAAAGAGAGCACTTTCTTCTTCTCTCTTTGTTCCCTATGAGTGTGTGTGCTCTCGTCTCAAGTACTAACATCTCTATATCTCCACTAAATGAACATAGTGTAGTCAACATGGACACGTACATACTCTCTTCATGACATTCATATAGTGGATTTTTGTGTGTTACTGGAGAGAGAGAGAGAGAGAAAGTGAGAGCGCCGCTTTCCAGCCTCTTTCTTTCTCCAGTCAGGAATTTTACTATGACACACAATATTAAGTGGTACGCCTCCACCATTCCCTCTCTCTCTCTCCACTTGAGTTTTCTACGTAATTTCAGCCTTGTATGTGTGTTAGTGGGAAATTTCAAAATTTGCTGTCCTTTCCAGTCCCCCTTTCTCCAAAAACTTAGGTTTTGAGAGGCTCAAAATGGGACTCTGTTGTATCGTGTGCCTGACCCATTTTTTGACATCTTCCTTTATATTTCACAACTACACAAACACACACTCACTCTCCTATATAGGAAATATTCCCATGGAGCACTCCCATTCAAATTTGACTCTCTCTCTTCCTCTCTCTGGCTGCTTATATATCTCAAGGACAAAAGGTGTCCAAAAATTTATCTACATAATCGTACGCAAGGAATAATAATAACCTTTGGAACTGTCTCTCTCCTCTCTCTTTTTCCTTTCTCTCCAAAATTATCCCCGTAAAGTTACGTGCATTCAACGAATGGATACCTCGTTGTCGTTTCGTAACTGAGCACGTCTTTCCTTCCCTCCCGCACATCCACTAAACTTTTATCAACACAGCACATCTTCCAAACTTGCACAAACACGCGTATACACACACACGCCCACACTGGACCATTTCCTTTCAAATCGTATAGAGAGAGAGAGAGAGCCGAGAAAACACAGACACGCAGAGAGAGAGAACTGTGTTCAACTGGACAATTGTCCCATTTTCCAACGCTCCAATCCAATTCAGTTTGACTATAATATCCTGAGACAGAGTTAACAGAATCATGCAACCCACGTCCATTCAACTTGTAGTCTCTTCACACACAAAAAAGAAAAAAGGACAATTCCTCTCACTGCATCTTATTCATCAAAATCCTTTTTTGATTCTCAACTAATTCCTTGACTTGGAGAATCCCAAATTGAGAAAACCTACATGCATGTATAATCAAGATTGTGTCATACACTCTTTAAACATACAGCATCAGAGAAAGGAGAAAGTGAGAGGGAGAGAGAGAATGAAAAAATAAATTAGAGTCAACTTACACTTACACTTTCTCTCTCTCACACACAAAATTCACTTCTTTCATGCACAGTCCATGGAGTCTCTCTCTTGCTAAATTTACATTTGCCTTCCCTCTCTCTCATATTCTGAGACCCAGGCAAGGCACTACACACACACACAGCACAGCCTAGTTTTTTTGGGGCTCTCAAAGGGAACCTTTGAAAATTACGAGAAACACAAATCCTTTGAATAATTTAGATACATTTTGCAGTCACAAAACGTGAGAAATAGAGTGAGAAATGTAGATCTCTGTTCTGTTCTGTAGAGAGTAAAGTTTGAGCACAGACTTTTATCCAAAGGAAACAATGAGGAGAAAAAAAGATTTTCAAAATTAATTTTCCTCTCCCCCCCCCCCCTCCCTTCCCTCCTCCTTCCACTAATGTTCCCTCCGTGCCTTCTGTCCCTTCGTCCTAATTTCCTCCTTCCATTTCCCCTCATCTTCCTCTTTTCTCTATCTCTCTGAATACTCCATTCTGTTTGTTCATCTATCCTCATTGAATAGGACCTATTCACACACAAAAAATTATATTTTTGTTTCCCTTATTCTTCTCCTCTCCAAAACTTTAGACACTAGGAATAGTCGAAGGAGTTGAGCACACTTTTATTCAATTCATTGGCAAAAAGTCCAATGATTTAAATATAATTTTACTATATACTGATCTTCAATTACCTCTGTCAATTAAGTCCTCCAGAAAACTAATTAACTTTTTGTCCCACTCTCCTTCTCTCCTCCCTTCCAAGTCCAAACAAGATGCTCATCTAAATTTACCATGACATTTCAGATTTCTAATCAAAGACGAGGACGAAAGACGACAAAAGGGAACAAGACGACGACAGGCTGAAGCCAGAGACTCTCAAGCCTAAAGAGAATTCCAAAAAAGTTTACCGACATTCCTGAGGACGGGACAACTTTCACCCAAGAGAAAGTACATCACCTCTCCATCCATTTCAAATCCAAATCCAGACGCAGCTGGTTTTTGTGTGCCCCAGTCGGGATTTTCACTTCCCCCGAGAGTCGAGACCACACAGGAAAGGAGAGAGCGAGAGCGAGAAAAAAAGAACAAGTCAAAAGAGTGTCTGGAGAGTGTGTGTGCCGTGTGCGTATGTGTGTCAAAGACAGAGAGACTGGATATTGGAGATGAAGGCCAAAGAGAATCAATCATCAGAGTAGAACTCACATCTATGAGTGTCAACAACTCTTCTTTCAATATTCATCATCTCATCTATTTCTCTTCTCGTTCTCGGAGGGAAGAGTCGGGAGACTAAATTAGGAAGAATTCATCATCATCAGTACAAGTCTTACCCACATATGTTAGTCAACGTAAAAGAATGTGTCCAAGTTCAAGGAGGTCACCCACACCCGCTGTCAACGTCACCACCGACCAACAATCAACAATTGGGTGTCTCCTGACTTTTCCCCGTCCCATCTCCCACGTCACAAGTGGTCCTTCTCCCACAAAGACACATCACATCGTCCAACAAGAGAAGAAGAAGAATGAGGATCTTGTGAAAGTGAAAGTGTCTCCTACTTCCAGGATGAGGCGGAGTACTCAAGAGAAAAGTGCTAATAACAACCGAACTATCCTCGACTGGACAAATTCTCATTCCTATTCATACACTGGAAGAGGACTTGGTTCTAGCCTTAGTCTTCATCTCCTCCTCCTTACAGTCTCATCCGCTCTCATCATCATCGCCCCTGTTCAAGGTAACTCTCTCCCTCATTTAAAATTCATTTACACTCTCCCTCTCTCCCTCACATCAAATCCACATTTACACAAATACACTCTCTGCACACAAGTCCTCTGTTTCAACTCAACTCCAAAACACACACACACACACACCCTGGCTAATACAAATACTTTGACTCCAAAACTTGTCTCTTCCCATCCTCTTCACAACTCTTGAATTTCTCCATCTCTCCCTTGAACTCTTCAATTGACTTGACAAACTCTGAAACTTTATTGAGCTTCTCTCTTCGTCTCGCTCTGCTACTCACACTCATCATCTCATCTACCACACATCACATCCCATATGTGATACACAATCTCCTTTCACTCTTTCAAAAAAAAAGTTTTCACTCAGCCAAGTGAACCAATTCAGCTTTTCTCCCTCCCCCTCACTTTGCCTATTTTCAAAATTGTGCAAAACTTCAATTTGCACTGTCTCGTACCCTACCATTTCCTCAAAGTTTCAACCGAGTCTTTCCTTTTTGTCCTCACACAACCACCGCCTTCCTCTTCCTCCTCCCTCCTCCTCCCACTATACTAGTATAATACTCCAACAGTGTTTAACCTGCCTCAGCGCTTCCCCCCTTTCAGAATCAAATCGATATCATGGATACACCACTAAGAGCACTCTCTCCTCATCCCTCCTACACACACGTACACATTTCACCTACTTTCCCTTCATACCAAACCAGGAAAAGACTGTTCTACCCTTGTGTACACTGTATGTACATTAGCTACACAACTACAGACGTGTGTACACACTACACAGACACACACCAATATCATAGCCTCTCTTTCCTTCTCCCCCTTTTATCCACACAATGACTATCTAAATAAATAACTACATCTCTTTTCTTCTGCCGTTTCAATTTCAACTTTACCAAAAGAGAGAGAGAAAGCTCTCTCCTACATCCGAATCAACTCTTTTACTATTCGCTCCTCCCAAAAATACTTACTGCTGTACTCATCTCTCCCAAAGAGTTGGTACATTAGAGAAAATTTCAATGGACGATTGAGCACTAAAGATTCCACTCTAGAAAAGAGGGGACCCCAGACAAACGCACATGTGGACCTTTCATGTTTTATTTTTCTAATCCTGTCCATATATATTCCATTTACAAAGTATTACATGACCTGACCACATTGGCAGACTTCCCAATTAAAATTTCAATCTAATGGCAATAATTAACAAATACATTTTATTAAAATCCAGTTTGACTACAATTTCACACCATTTCCCTCTTAACCCTTACAGACCTCCCTCCAAGTTTCTCTTTCTTTATCTCCTCCTGGAGGAAGAGGGTTGAGACAAAAAAACAGACTTTCGGAATGACTTTCATCCCCTCCCTCCTCTTATTATTAATGAACAACATTATTCTCATGGATATAAGGCTAAATATTACAATTTCTCACCCCGAAAATCTCACGACTCAACCAAGCCAACACAAGTACACACATACACTCGCAGTACACGCACAAAAACAACCAACAGTCAAAACAAGTCTCCCCTCCTCCGCCTTTTCTCTAACGAACGACGATTTTGGGACGACGGCTGTTGTTGTTTCTGCCTACTTCCCATCTCTTCCCAGTCTCTGACAGCTTTGAATTATATTCACAAATAATATATAATAATAGATCCCTCCCTCCCTCACTCTCTCTCTCTCTCTCTTCAAAAGATTACATTTCACACTGCCATAAAAGTTGATAACTACATACATCATCATGGCTGGATAGAGAGATGATGGGAGAAAATATAATAATAATGCATCATATTATAATATTTCCAAATTATGATTAAGATGATTATGATTATGACTTTGCATGAAAATTTTGTTTTTCCATCCGCCACCGTCATTTTATAAAAGTCAAATGGAATTTGACGCTAACTTTCTCACGCTACCACCACCAAAACCGGCCAGCAGGACTGTACAAAGCATTAAACACACACACAGGCACACACACTCACACAGACATGAATAATGAGCTAAACCCCAGAGCAGCAAATGCTAACAGAAGCAAAACTAGTACTGGGCCATACTACATACCGTCTATCATAAATTTACTCCATTGTATCTGAATCACAATACCTGTACATACATCCTACCTTATTCCATCGACTGCTCCAAAGGCAAAACTTGTTCTTTTATCCTCGGCTGGAATTTGCAACCTCTTTGCACACCCTCTCCCCATTTTTTTCTAGTCCATTCTCAAATTCTTGAGCTCCAACCAATTTTTAATTAATTTGTAAATCCACCTTATAAACTTGTAATTACTCCTTCTCTTTCTCTCTCTTTTTATCTTCTTACACCCTCCGCATTCAACGCTGGACTAAAAAACCGGTCAACTAAAGCCATGAGCAATTTTTAACAAAATATTCAAATTTTCCTTGCCTCACATGGAGTCTTGCTCACAATATTTTAATACAGAATACTAAGAGAACGAGAGGAGGAGAGTAGAACAATTAATAAAATAACATCATAGTCGTCTGGCTGTCAGTGTCCATTATGAAAATTAATTGTACAGGCCCTACACCTTGACTTCAAATTATCACAACTTTACGTCCTTTCCCTTTTAATTTAATCAAATCTTACAAAATTTGACAAGTCGAGATGTCAAGATGTAGAGATTACTTCCTACTCCCGCCGCACATCACATTTCGTTTAGTAAGGAAGTGAAAATTCCATAAAAGTCGTACGCTTAATGTGAGGGTCCACAGGGTCTATTTTTGAAAATTACTCTGTACAAACCATTCCCTGATCAAATGGAATAAACAATATTTAGCCAACAGAAAAACTAATCAAAGATAGAATGGAGGATATTGGACAGTGCAAAAGTGGAATCTTCTCTCTCTCATCCACACTAAATAAACTATAAAATAGCCGCTCTTTGACCGAATACACAGCTCTCGGGAATTAAATGAATGACCCTTTTTTCCCTTTTGCATCATCAACAAAGATGAAACATACTCCAACAAACAACAACATGATTCACATTCCCTCTAATCATCCTCACCCCACAACACACTCTAGGATAAGCCCCACACACTCACACACAGATCCTATGAGTGTAAATCAAATAGCTCGTAAAATGGTTCAAAATGACATTTTGAAAATGTTTTTCCTCCTTCACTACTCATCTCACCGAAAACATTTTCTCCTTCAGTCCACTCATCCTCTTTAAAAAAATCAAATGGTCAATATCCATTTCCCATATCATCTTCTTATCTTCAAAAACCTCTCCAATCTCATCTTCTGGTTACGCATGAGTGCTAGAGGTCAAGGGTCAGTTCTTCATCCATATGCATTCAACACCATGCATTTCTTTTGCCATTTATCCCTTTTTTACAAAAATGATATTAATTTGTTTACAAAAAAATCCATGGCCGATATTCCTTGCTCCTGTACCATGTAAAACGTGAGGTCAATTAATAATTTAGCAAAATATGAGAGGAATAGAATTTACAAAATTAAACACATACTATTTCCTCTCGTTCTAGTCCCTGGAACAAAAACTAGTTAAAAACTTTCAAAAATCAGTGGCGCATACACAATACGATGTTTGTACGTTGTTACGACGTTACGTATTGGTCTATAAGAATAATTTATTAATAAGGTATGACGCCCCTTCACGACACAAAAAAGTGCCACCACATTACATTGTATTAACCAGCAGAGAGTACATAAACTCCAACATTTTTTTATCAATCTGTTCCACACATATAAATATCTTGAAACTCATTACTACACAAATCTCATCCTCTCTTCTCCTCATTCATACTCTCTATATATTATGGATATATTGTATATTTAGGAATCCTGAATGAAGAGCGAGAGAATGACAGTGGGGAGTCAGGACGGCATGGCATGGCAGTTCGTACACAGTAGTAGTTAGGGAGTATTAAACAGCAAAATTAATTCTCAAGGGAAACTGTCGGATTAAAAACAGACGGCTTGCTACTGCTTCTCCTCTTCCCTTTTACATACTCCACATTCTACATTCTGGCTAGCCTGAATGAGGACACGGTGGAGGGAAAATCCAGCTAAAGTACACCTACTTCACAGGATCTTATGCATATCCTCCTCCTCCTCTCTATACATCCATGTAGATTGGACCCAAAAGACTACTGTCTGTGAAGCACAAAGTCTAGATATTTGTGCATTCAAGAGTGGATGCTCTGAATATCCTCCTCCTTCCTCCTCATCCCTTCAGACGTCAATTCAAAATGAGACTTTACTAAATATCCTCTTTTGTACAACTAAATATTAGCAGTCATACAATTATTATTAATTTCTATCCTCCCCTCCTCCACACAAACATTTGTACTAAAAAAGGGATTTCGTGCCTCCTCACAACTTGTGAAGATCTCTTTATTTTTATTGTGTAAGGATTTTCAAAATCAACACACACACAAACTGTTTTTCTTCTCTTCTAAAAAGTCACAAGTTTTGCATGATCCGCTCTTCTCCAAAGAGATATCAAAATATGATGACACACACAAAAACAACTGTACTGTGGACTGGACCAGGTGGAATGACACAACATTTCTTCATCACATTCTATTTGAGTTGTTTGCACTCTCTCTCTCTTTCTCTGTGACGAATAAACAAAAATATTTCATTGAAAATAAATAAGAGACTCGTACACACAAAGTATTTTACAGTTTTGACGATTATTATGACATTTAATGGTGAAGCGCTGCAGAGATTATTCTCGTTCCTCTCCTACACCACACGAGAAAAAAACAATCACATTGAATGTCAATAGAGCAAGAGTAGATTCTATTTGGAATTCTCATCACGTCTCGCAATATCAGATGACATGGATCATGGAATGAATGAGTATCCTATGTAACATCATATCATCACACATAATATTCCTTTAACCGCTCCTCCTCATCCTGGCCTGGCCGTCTGGCATTAAATTTATACAACTATTATTATTATAGTACTTTGGATTATGACGCCACGACGCTCAGGATCATCATCATGACTGAGGAGGGAGAACATTTACATCCTCTAATATTATTCTTACTAGCTATTGTCATTCTGTTATGAAAGTCAAAAGTAGAGAGTAGTCTCTTTTTTTCATATTTGACTTGACAGCACCACCATCCCTCTCTTCTCTCTCTCTCTCTCTCTTGTGTCATCTTGCAGTCAACAAGCAACACAGACATGACAACACAGCTGATATTTGATAGTTCCATGTATTTTCATAAAAGCCGTGTGTGTGCATGTGTGGAGAGAGAGAGAGTCTTGTCAGTTATTTTGACGAGACCATGGAGCGGCAAAACAACACAAGTCCACACACAGCCTTAAAAAGACCCAAGCAGCATACTAAATTAGTCAAAAAATGCCGTCAAGATACTAAGACAATAAAAAAAATGTGCATTTTTTCTGTATACACTTAGCCACACACATCCCTGCCCCTTGACTCCACACCTTTGCCGGCCTGAATGTCACTCTAATTGTACAGCTTCTTACTGTTGCATATACCAATAAAATGAGTGCATTTAAGTCCATATAAGGTGAATATGATAAACAAAAACACTCCTCGTAGTCAATTGGAAATTCAACACCAATTCCCTATCCTCTTTCTCCTGAATTTGAACATCAGTAGCTACTTTGATACTACTCATTGACCTACACACTCACACACACCAGAACAGAGGTACCAAAAATGCCGAAATTTTCACACACCAAAAGAAATTGACTACATTAATCAATACATAGTAACGGCAGCGGGGTTCGTACATTTAAACTAAATTGTATGAACAGACTACACAACGAACCATTTCTGCTCATCCTATCATCTCATCTACATTCTACATCACACACACACACACACTATTTACATTTAGCTTTGACGTACTCAACTTTTCCACATAATTCTAACCATAGATTGTTCTAATAATGATATTAACCATCACACACACACAATATCTATTCTCCCCCCATTCACAAGACCAATGTGAAGCCACCCAAATTAGAAACTTTGAATTCATCCTCACTTTTCTCCATTGCTTCGTGTCAGCTCCCCTCAGCTCCTTACATTTTATATTTGCACACTAAATTCACCAAAAACAGTAGTCAAACAAAACTCATCATCATAATAATCGTAAGCCGAGACCACAGAACCTCAACAAAAGTGTGGGAGAGTGAGAGTGAGTGAGTACATATTGACTCTTACACTCTATAACACTCACAGACCCACTGCATGGAAACAGAAATGTGAGATCAAAGATCCAAACAGCCACAGCTAGTAATTATGTTTCCACGTTTATGTACAAACCACGAGGAGGTAGGGAGGAGGAGGAATCAAGAATTGGTTAGAATTTTGTTAAATTACTTGCAAAATCAAATGTGAACCACACAAACAAACACACGCACACCATCCTCCACTCTGACACCATGTATGCCTAAAAATAATAAAGGGGAACCAGGGCAGAAGTAGTAAAAGGTAGAACTCTACAAAATTTGTGGACAAAGTCACAATGACACTCCCAGGGGAGACTCCTTCCCTACAGACACAAACACACGCACAAGATCAATTCTCCTCCAACTGGAAACACACATTCTATTCCTACTCGAATTCATCCTCCCCCCTTTACAACATTTTAGCATTTCATTCTGTCAATCTCATTGTCAGTTTTAAGAATTATTAGCATGTCATGTTTTCCTCTCTACCACTACTACGCCATCCGCTTCACCCTGTCTAGTTTGTCCATCCTTTTAATCATACCCATATATTATTCGGCTATACACCAATTTGCACTTTACTCATGAGTGCAAGACCATAATTATAAAAGTGAAGAGAGAGGAACATTTTGAGAGAAAGGGGCAGCTTTTTTAGTTCCATATTTGCATTATCCTTCTAATTCCTCCCCCTACACTCAAAACAGATTTGCTTCTTCTCTCTCGAGTATATATTCCATTTGCAAAAAACTATTAAAACATTTTTTTTCTCCCCCTGCCCTACACTCAACTTTTAATCCCTTTTTTTCCTCATCCTTTTTCCAAAACCTCTTTCCACAGTGTGGAGTCCACACGGAACCCTATTCTGACAATTGGACAATTGGAGAACTGAGCAGTTGGAAGAAAATATCCCAAGTCATTTTCATTCCTTCGTCTGTCATTGTTGTTCCAAAATGTCTGAATGACTAAATGAAAATGATACCATTACACTGTAGTAGAGAGAGTGTGTAGATAAAGAGCAGAGAGGGAAAAAACTACAGATATCTATAGTACGTTACATACTCTCTTAGTATTATAGAGAGAGAGAAGGCGAAGCCGGATATCACATTAATGTGGAGAGAGAACCATGCAATTGGCAAGGTCTTTTAATTCACTCTCTACATTCGGCATGACATTACATTGAATTGCATTCCGCGGGACACTACACTATACACCATACACAGTCAGAGAGAGAGAGACGGAGGGGAGGGGGATTTCCTTTACTTTATTTGTTTTTTTCCACACACACAACAACAAAACTCCTAAAATAGTCCTCTTTTTTTATTACCACCACTTGTTCCTATCCTCTCTCTACACATTTCTCTACGTCTCTCTTTGTTGAACCTCCACTCCTGTCATACCTCGTCCATTCCATTGTCGTAGCTCATCCATTTGTATGATGAATAGGGAAACTACATGGGACACAAAGAAGAGGAAAATTGTATGTCTCTGTCTCTGACTCTGTCCTCGTCTACCAACCTCAAACTTTATACTGTATAAAGTCAACACAATGCTTGTCCAGCAGCTTTATATGGCAAATTAGTTATTATTTGTGTGTGAGTGTGTGTCTAGGACACATTTGTAAAAAATATTTTGACAAGATTTTAGTTTCTCTTTCTATTGTACGGATTATCCGAAAGTCCATACACGGCTCAAATCCATGCTTGTCTATTCTGGAAAAAAAATTCTTGGAATCAAACTCTACACTGTGGGTTGTCAAGGGACGTTGGGTCGTAATTATTACAGTCGTACTGTACCAAAGGTGCAAACGCATGTGCGGACATATGAGCCGACACGAGTCCAAAATAAGAGCTGAGAGAAAAGAAAGAAAGAAAAGAGTAATGAAATCCTTCGACCTCAACCTAATCCGTCAATTAAATGTACACCAAGATTAGGCTAAAAATGAGAACACAAGGAGAGATAAAAATACAGTCATGTCATGTCAGTTTCCAATATAACGACAGACATTCGAATAATGCAACACAAAAAAGGTGTTGTGTGTTGCCTAGTACTGACTTGAGAGGATAAACTATCGTGACATATTATTATTACCAAGAAGAACCGAACCAGTCACAGACAAGACACAACGAGAACAAGCTGCTGTACTCTTCTTTTTTTTATTCGGGTGAGACGAGAGAGGAAAGAAAGGGATTCACAAAAATATAAGGAAAAAACAGTGAAAGATAAGAATGATGAAGGAGCTAGTTCCACAGAGAAAGAAAATAAAGTGAGAATAAACAAAAGGGGAAAAAGGGAGAAAAAGAGTTGTTCAAAACATAGCGACAAAAGTCACAAGTGAAACTTTATTCTCTGACAGGGACGGCTGTAACTGTGAATTGTAGTCCAGAGAAAGAAAGAGAATGGGACGAATGTCTCCACACTTCACAACTACACTACATACTTTACAATGTTATACTCTACACACACGACACACACATCCTATTACGTAGAAACAAATAAAGTACAATGCCATATCCATGGATATTGTATCATCGGAGATTGTATAAGAAGTAAATGTTTGAGCAGGGGTAGTTTAGATCTACTCCAGATGCTAGTACACACACACACAGTCACACACGACACATACACAATAGATGAGAATCTTCATGTTTGTCCATGTCTCACATTTTATTCTCAATCCTCAATCTGATGAACAATTTTTTTTCTCTACGTTTATAGGTGTTGGGACAAATGACACGGAGACTGGTCATCATCGTTGCTACATTTGTCTACCAGGTAATCCTGTCATACGTCTATCATGTCATGTGAAATCCCACACACACCCACTCGGTTATTTTACTAATATAATAATATGTCCATCTTAACTTATTTCCAGGAGACAAGTCAACATCTGAAGCCCGGGATATTCTCAGCCTATTCCCTCTAGAAACGCATCAACATATTCCCGATTGCGCTGCCTTTGGCTCACACAATGCTCACCAATTTGAATTCACGTGTCCACCCACCTACAATGGATGCTTACGGACGGCACTTGGCACAAATCGTAACTTTTACTCATTTTTCTCTAGTCCTATTCCTCCGTAGAATATTATACACCTCAAGTGGAATAGCCTCATCATTTAATATCCAAGTTCCTTCACATGCTCTCGATCCATCAAAACCCAATAAAAAAATAGTTTTTACAATGTCTAAAAAAGATAAATAAAATACAAGGAAAAAATATAACTAGATAGCTCACACGTCGGTCATTGCATCGCATTGCATGGCACCACCACCTCCTAAACAGCCGTCTCTCTCTTATCAAGACCGAAAAAACTATTTCTTTTCTCTCTCTCTATAATAAACAGGAGGAACAAGGAGGCATGGAGTGCGTCTAGTCGTTTTTAATACCACTCGAATGTGGCAACTGGAAATAGAAAAAAAAGTACATTATACCATACTGTGGCCAAGACGGAGAGAGAGAGAGAGAGAGAGATAGGAAAATATTAAAATAAGGGAAAAAACCAACTTGCATTTCCCATTAACCATCCAAGCCTCAGCTCTTCAATAACCAGTTCTATTATCTTCCCCATTTTTATGAGGATTCTGTATTGTACAACACTGTCGATAAAAAAAACTCCTTGAATGAATGAACTCATACCTGTAATAATAATAATAATGCACAGGTGTAATGTGTGAGTTCGGCACACACACACACACACAACTATCTCATATTTCGTTTTTAAAGATGTAGGGAGAGACAATAGGATCGAGAAAAAGATTTTTTTAACAAACAAAATATAAATAACATATCCTCACTCACAATCTCAACTCAAATTGTAAATTATAATAATACTTTCTTGTTTTTTCTCACTCTTTTCAGAAATCCTAGTTGCTCGTACTTGCAGCCAGATTGCCATTGATGATTGTAAAGTAGCCAATTCTGTGGAGTACTGCTATTGTTCTGGTCATCTGTGTAATGGACAAAAATCCATGATTGGTCAAAATTTGACTGGAGGGATTTTGGCTAGTCCAAATATCCGAACAACTTTGGGTAACATCACAACACCAATAAATAATCGAAATAGTCGTCCCTTCCAATCAACTAGAACGAATGGTGAGGATACTCATGGGTACTGGAAAGAAGGTGAAACAGATGATGAAGACCTCCTTGGCCCTAACAGTGAATCCTCCCCAGACAATTTTAGTGAAGGGAGTGGAGAGAGTGGAGATACTGATGGAGATCAAGATTCATCCTCATCCCACAACAGTCGTAATAATAATAATAATCCACAAGATAATTCCAATTCTAGTCATGGTCAACAATCCAGAGGAGGGAGTAACATTCCAGCATCCAATAATAAAGGAAATCGGAAAGGTTCAACAGACCAGAGTCAGTCCAGTGGAACAACAACAACAACTCTCAATCCAGTCTCCTTTATCCACATCGTCCTAGTCACAATCATCACAATTTATTTACAATATCAATCACCCTTGTCATCATCATGATGAATTATAATTTATTTAGTTGTCCAATTCACAGAGAATATTAATCTACATGATATTTTTAACTTGGTTGACAATTCTACATGACAATTCTCTTGTCAAGTCAATCAGTTCCAACAGAAATTTATTGTTAACATTACAAAACGTAGTACATTCAATGTAGAAAACTACAGTCAGCTTTGAATTAAGGTTACCCTCATTTTTTTGCACCGCCGTTATTTAAAGCCTTAACTTATTTTCTGAACTATTATTTCCCCCAAATTGTTATACGTACATTTAATGGCGAAAAATTAGATATCATGATGATCAATATTTATAACGTAAGGTCACACTAGTATGTACAACTGACCCAAATTTTTAAAAACCATTCCCGGAGGTGGTTAATGTTGATGTGTACCATCCCACCCTGTTAATTCACTATTGCATTAACAGTATCAATTAAATATTGCTACATTTGTAATACTACAAAGAAGAGAAAGATTTTTTTATAAGAAAAAAAATACAAAAAAAGTGAAAGCTCACGCAGTGCGCAGTGTCATAAAAATCACTTTAAATTGTGAAATCTACAATGAAGTCAATTGATTGTTGATTGTAAAAAATATATAGGGAGAATTCAAAGCTGAAAGTTATTTAAAAATTAGTTAACAATATACACTGAGATAATTATTATACAAATTATAGTTAAAAGTCTTATATATTTAAGATTTGTTAGAGAAGTTGAAGCAGGAGCATTTCAAACACTACACACTTACAAACATAGTGAATGTTATCATCATGATGTTATATTATTATTAAATACATTACACTTACACAAACTACACATATTGTATAAGTACTGTAGTAAAAAAAATAAGGAACGGGAATAAGAAGAAAAAAAGCGTATCAAAGTTAAGTTACACCATAACTGGCGTGAAGGAGAAATGGAACTGTTGCTCATCATCAAATTTGTTAAAATAAAATAATTGCAAAAAAAATTGCAAAAGACTTTTTAAAACTTTAACACGAAACATTATTTTTAATAAATTTTCCAGCAGTTGAAATGGCACTTTTGAAAAACTAAGATACACCATATGTGGACAAGTCAAGAGGACAACAACCTAATTAAAATATATCTAGTAAAAACTAAAAACTCATACACAGCACAGCATTAGCATAACATGGACAGGAAGGAGGAAGAGAAGATTCCAAAAATTGTGTATAACTTACTTATGTATATGTAAAACTGTCACAACTTTCAAGTACAAACTTTTTTCCTCGAAACTTTTCCCTTTCCTTCCATCTCTCTCACTCAGACACGAAGAGACACACATGTCAAGAGATATTTACATAACACTTGGTTTGAGTCCTTTTTATCAAAAAAGCCATGTTGCACTAATAGAGAAGAAGACAAGATAAGCGGAATTGAAGTTGATTTTGCATTTTGCACTAATTACACAGTCTCTACAATGATAAAATTAGTGATTCATCCTCCAAACTGGCTATACCAAACTTATTCCATTCCCCTCTCTCTACGCTTTTATCCTACTGTACAAAAAAAATTGTCCAAAAAGAGGAATTCTTTGAAACATAGGCCACGCTATAAGTAAAGTACATATAACACCCACATACATTTCCCCAGAAAAAGTTTCTCTCTCCATCCTTTCCATGTAGCTTTTGAAAATTTAGATAAAACTGTCAATCTCCACCAAAAACTTGACTCGTCCTCACACAAAGATGTGATGAAGAGACCAGAAGGGGAAACCAGACAAAAACCCCACCTGACACGAAAACTGAACAGAGAGTAGTAGTAGCAACAACAACAACAACCAAATCTGAAGACGACAACTGTGAGCTTTATTTCTCTGGATTTGTTTTTCCTTTTAGGTCAAACTAGAAGAAGAAGAAGAAACTACGTCGGTCTATCTTCCCCATCTTTCCCCACTTGAAATCTATCTCTCCGGTCCGTACTTTCTCGGAGAGAAAGAGACTTTTCCACGTACACATTCCTCGTTCAAGCTGTTCTTTTCCTTGCAATGACAGTCAAATATATCTACACTACGAACATGTACAAGTACAAAGATGATAGCGATCGAAATATTTCTTGTCCATACATATATCCTCTCTCTCTCTATCTCTCTTCGCCTCCTACATTTCTAATGTACTACCTAATACACATAATATTTGTATTATTTGAAATTCCATTATTTTCAACACGACATACAAGTCCATACCAAACAAACTTTGTATTCTATAGATAACACACTGACTGTATGTCTTCCTTCTCCTCTTTCATGACAACATCCTAGCAACATCCCAGTCTACAATACGAATACTCTATACCCACAATTCTGTAAAAAGCTCCATTGACGCAACCAAAAGTTTTCTCAATGCAAGGCAGACAGACAGACTTTCTACTCACCATGTGAACAACTCTCCCTTTCCCATCCTTAAATCTTTAGTTTTGGTTTTCCTAAACACACACACAAAATTCAAAATACATATTTCATATTTCCATTCTAATCTTCATGATATTCCCTTTTGAAACATTCTATCGAGTCCACACACACAACACACAAGGAGAGAATCTTCTTTTCCTTTTTTTTGAGAAGCGAATTTTTCTGCTGATGTCAGACTTGTGCCCCTTTTCATATACCTACAGTGGATACTGAGCAGGAGGAGCAGGAGGAAAAAGAGTTGAGAACTTGGAAAATTATTGTTTACACTGAAGAAAATATTGATGCTCTCCATTCCACTCTCCACCAACAGTAACAACAACTAGGACCTAGAACAAGGAACAACGCAACAAAGTACAATATTTGTAGGGTAAACTTTGTACCCTCAAAATTCTTCTCCCCTCTCAAAAGATATACTGACATGACCGACCGTGTATCATCTCTTTTTCTATTCTCTAACTACACAACTTTCCATGCCCAAAAGTCATAACTTTTCCAATATTTCAACCTCCCCTCCATCATTCTTCCCCACCCCCAGTACCAACAACAAAATTAGGACAAACAAAAAGTATTATAATTCAACAACATACACATCCACACAGCACAACACATCAATCTCCCAACTAACTAGCTCGATATGAAATCTCTACCATGAATCTGCAAAAACTACGGTAAATGTAACTTACTCCTCTGATTACAGTCAATTTGACCCACGAACAACCTTGTATAACTCATTTTTAAAATATTCTCTCAACTTTTAATATATCACAAAAGTTATGATTCACAACAACTACGATTACAACACGCTCTCAGGAAAAATTTTGTTGATTAATAGATTCAAAAGAAACTCGTAATTTTAAAAAAAATTACGGCTCACCAACTCAACAATGAACATCAATTATTTCTCAAAGCATAGCAAATCATCCTAAATATTAATTTCCCTTTTTGATGGAAATGTTAAACCACCCCCTCATTTCTTCAGGACAGCGTGATTTGACACAAAGTTGTGACTGTTGTGAATAGAAGGGAAAAAAATGTCACTTTCTTCTGGAGACAATTTGAAATTGGACATTACCTTCAAGTCAATCCTGTCCCAGCCGTACATACAGGCACAACTCTACAAATCAAAGTGAAATTGTTTTCTGAGAACAAGAAAACTTTTCTCTGATAGGGTCAAATCTAGGTCAAATGTTCACAATGTGAAAAATAAAATAGAGTGAGAGAGAGAGAAAGAGAAAGGTAAGAAAGCCAATTAGAACGACGTGAGTAGAAAGAAGTTGGAGGGAAAACTTTCGAGAGAGAAAGAGAAAATGTTCTTGGGAAAAAAATCAAAAACTTTTTTTTGCTTTAGAAGACTCTCCACTCCACAAACTGCATCTCATTCTAAAAACAAAGGAAAGGGAGAAAAACTGGAGGAACTGATTACTCTTTTCTTAAACTTGTGCACAAAAATACTTGACCTAACAAGCCACAATGTAATGCCGTGATTGGGTGTCCTTTCACATCCAAACATTGACAAGTCAGGATACAAATCAAGGATAATTGTTCCGTATTATTACTGTGACAAAAAGTTTAGACACATCATTCTCCATAAATGTTTACGGAATCAAAAAGTCAACACACGCAAAATCATCATCAAAATTTTTTTCCTGGCCCTCTCTCTACACAGCAATGAATTCTGTTTTACAAAGTTACAAAAGGAACACTTAGATTGTGATTAATGATGAAAAACGTCACCAAAATCATCGTATTAAACATAATAAAGTAGACACAATACAGCAGAATCAAATTTGGGTCCCCAAATCCAGGCTGAGAACACTCCACTGAACATAAACAAACCTACTTGATACAAAGGACAAACGTATAGAGTACACAGGATCTGAACCTTTTTGTGTCAGTGTGTGCACATATATATACAACGAGAAAGGTATTACTCTTTTAAATCTGACAAAAATTGAAAAAAGATTGTGTGAGAGAGAACAGAGTATCTGTAGAGATTTTCACGAGGATGAGAGACATGGACACAAAAAAAAAGTCAAGAGTATTTTGAACGTGCCTGTTATTGGAAATCGATAAATGATTATTTTTTCATTCTCCGTTTCCTTCGTCCTGGTCGTATTCTTCTTTTTTTTCTCAATCATAATGGCTAAATAAGACAGAGACAGAGAGGGGGAGAAGGGAGAAGAAAGGTACCATCTAAGTGCTGTTCTCTACTCCTAGCCTCCATTATCTCAGCCACTTCTTGGTATTGGATAAAAAGAAAGTCTTTGGAAGGGAGAGAGAGGGGAAGAGCACAGAAGTGGAGCGAAAAGAAGCCGTCAAATGGTCTGCTCATGATGATGAAGACGCCGAGTAGATAATGGAATAATGGAGCTTCAACTTCTACTAAACTTTGACATGAGAATAAACGTAGGAAATGAGCATAACAAGTAAATGTTGTACTTTCACTCCTTTCCCCTCTCTCTTTCTTCCCACCCTCCATCCTATCCGATTTGATAAATGAGGCACTGACCCAATAAGCGAGGTGAGTTACACACAGAGAGGAAGATATAAACACACACACAAAAGAGAAAGAATAAAGTCTTTCCAGTTTGCGGATCCAGCCAATTTGAGGTCAAACGACCAATCCTAAGTAGCCCAAATGTATGTGTCTAGTCTATATATATACAGTACTTCTCTTTATACTTATAAAGTTTTTAGTATCATTTTTGGAGAATTTGTTAGTGGTTGAACAGGAACAATTTCATTTTTATATATAGTCTATATCTATATTATTATATATGTATTAGTAGAGTTAAAGGGAAAAACCCCCAAAAGTCATAGGTATACATGACAGTTGTGGATTTTTAAAGTGAACCTAGAAATATTATTAAGATAGTAATACTATTATATTTTTCTACAATAATATACTGGATGGAAGATCCTTTTTTTGTGAAGAAATAAAAAAATATAAGTATGTGAGAGCAATTTCATTTTCTTACCGTCAAAAAGAACATCCTGATAATGAACATCATCTTTAGCGCTGGCTGCCTCAGTCTCTTCTTCCCATTTTCTTTGTTTCATTTCCGTGATCTGTTCTTCTGTAATAGTATTTTGAAAAATAAATTGTCACACAATTTTTCAACAGTTCGTTAAGTTTTTTTTTTAAAAAAGATACGCAACAAAATAAATACAGGTGACCAAATTTTGAGGCCTGCTAATTTTCTTCCCTCTCATTCAACAAATCGTCGGTCTGCTTGTAAAACGATGTAAATAAGTATTTCACTAAATATTTACAAAATTAAAATGATGTATCTGCAAAAAACCTTAAATTCAAAATGGTCAATCTATCTTAAGAGAAAGTAAATACACAATTAGTGAAATATGTCATTACATCGTTTTACAAACAGTCCGACAAAATGTATGGGTACTAGTCCAATATGTGATCTAAGTCTGTATTTAAAAATTAACTTGCCAACAGGTTTATATGAAGGTTTCGCTTTGTTGGATTCGAGGGTATTGTCAATTGCCTTTTGTTGAAAATTTACTAAGGAATTTGCCAATACTGGATGTTCATAGACTTCATGATCAAGAGCTTCCGCTGTCATCTTATCGTACAACTTTGCTTTTGCTTCAAGAATGATCCTTTGAGTACAAAAAAAAGTATTACAAATTATACCTAGTACATGTCAAAATTAATTATTGCTTGGCTTGATAAATAATATGGTACTTGTCCATTACTTTGCACGATCATAAGTCTTTTCATTTTTTTCGTGTTCTTCCAGGTCAGCAGCATTTCTCTTCTCTACACCAGTATTTTTCTGTTTCACCAAGGCTCGCTTTTTGTCAAGAAGAAAGTCTGATCTGGACACAGATTTTTGAACACCCTTTTTCTGAGACTTACTATCTTGTAGCTCAGATTGTTTACGAAGTAACTCTGCTTTCAAGTCGACCAATGACTATGAATTACAAATTAAAAATATGATTATTAAAATTTTGCAAAACTTTGACAGACAGTAACATGGATTAGACTAAAAACGTACGGACGACACTCCAATCTCAATACGTTTTTTGGAATTCATGACTTGTTATTTCTCCATGAGCAAAACTTTATTGGAATAAACACTTCAGAATCACCTAGAATAAATTTAATTAGGATTAAAATTTCGGAATTTTTTTACGTAATTTCAAACTGTGGATTTTTCGTATCCATACCAAGGAGGATAGAGTCAATCGTTGCTTTGTCCCATGTTGGCATTCCCACAAGGATATCTTGCCTTTGAAATCTTGTGAATAAAAACAGAGTTGTTGCAGGCCTCCCCTGTCAGTGTCTCTCCTGCATTCAGAGCTAGAGTTTTAAGGCGAAGGGCCTAAGTCCTCTCCTGGAATTTTGTCCGTTTTTTGGAACACTTCACAAAGACAAAAAGGAGAAGACAAAGAAATAACTGGAATCTGTTTCCGAGAAAAGTATTCTAAATCGTAAAGAAGAAAAAACCCCTAAGATCCTTTCCACACAAAATTTTACTATCCTGGATTTTCTGTCATCTTTGACAATTTTGTAAAGTGAACAAAAGTTTTAGAAAAGATATTGTATTTCTGTGAAAAAGCAGTCTTGTGTGATAAGGAATAATTAATGAAACACCAGTACAAGTGCAAAATATAAAACCACATTAAAGTTCACACGTGGAAATTTTAGAAAGGAGAGAGGGGTTTGTTTACATTGTAAAATTCAACAAGTGTCTGATTTGTGATTGTAGTTTTTCTTCAACTACTTGTGATTATTTTTCAAAGATGAAATACGAGACTGGCAATAATAACAACGATAGTAGTAGTGTAACGAATAATGTCAAAATTTGTAAATTGTCGGTAAGCGTTTCACTCTCTATTAATAATATAAATTCACATTTTAGTACATTAGTTCGTGATACGAGATTGTCAGTTAAAATTAAAATACTAAATGTTTGTATGTATTTTTTGTGATACACAGAATGCCTTCCAAATTGCCCTAAAATTAGACAGCATGGAGGAGTTGGAGAAAATGATAAACGACTCGAACATAAATGCGATGGACCAGAATGGACTCACAATGTTACACAAAAGCATTTTGGCCGGCAGAGCCGACTTTGTAAGTTTTACATTTCAACCACATTGATATTCCATTTTGAGTGAAAAGTTTAATCACTACTATTTGATATTATGATTTGTAATCATAAATTTTGTTCTGTTTGGATATATTTTTCAGGTACGTACTTTGATAAACCTAGGAGCAAATGTAAGACTGTCAACTCGTGATGGTTGGAGTGCTCTTCACTTAGCCCTGTGGGTTCCTGGATATCTTGGTTCCAACGAAATTTACAATTTACTAATAACATCCTAAAATCCGTAGAATTTTCAGTCTGACTAACTTTTTTAAAAAGTTTTCCACATCTTCCTTTTGATGTGTTCAAATTAAGAATCATTCAAAATAAGACATAATAGCTCCCTCGTTTTAACTACTTACTTGTGTAATTTTTATACT
>WJFB01001530.1:0-29883 GCA_009870185.1 Pygmarrhopalites habei | reverse complement strand
CCCCCCCCCCCCCCCCCCCTCTCTCTTCTTTTTCTTGAGGAGGGAGACAGAAGGAAAGAAGCGGGGAGGTCAGTATGTTTTTTGGAAAGACTCCGTCTCTCTTTCTTACTCTTTCTCACTCAAGAAAAGTGACTACATTGAGGAGTAGGAATGGGTGGGAGGATGTATGGATTTCACAGATTTTATTTCTCTCTTTACATGGTTTTGGTCAGGCTGGTGTTTCCTCCTGCATTCTTCCATCTGAGATCTGAGAGGGAGAGGGGGAGGGGAAACGGAGTGATGTGATGATAGTCTTTGAGGGATAATAAAATTGTTGAGGTATTTTGAGGGAAATATCCTCTCCTCTCTCTCTCACTTTTGATTTTTCCCCTTTGAGCGCTTCCACGGTTCGTCTAAGTGTTGGAGGAGGAGGAGGACACGCGGCCACACTAAGAGGGGGAAGTGGTCAATAGCAATAAGATATGTGTGGGGGGATCATTGTCTATCGTACATAAATTTTTATATTCTATACTTGGGGAGGGAGAGAGCCAAGGGGTAATAAGGCAAGGTTTTATAAAGGTTGATCCAGAAGAGAGAGAGAGATGCGCCACAATTGCCAATAAACAAAAGGAAACTGGGGGCAGGACATGGAATGAGTCAGTGGGTGAGGTTAGATAGTGGCAATGCAGGTGCGGCAACAATCCGATCCGCTCATAAAACTGTTTGGCCGAACCAAGAGAACCCAGGCCATCTCCCTTGTGTTGTGTGTTGTGGGTTTCCTTCCTTCCGAAGAAACAAGGAGAAGGAAGAAAAATACAAGTAAATCCCTGAGCTATTAGCCTGGTCACTTAGTAATGGGTTCCCCCCCACACACACACGAGCAGGGAAAGAGAGGAGAGAGGCAACCACTATCGTCCCTCACAGACCCATATTTACCAGATATCTTTTTGATTCTTCCCAGGGAAATGTCTTCATTTAGCCCCAACCCGGCTTTTCCCTTTGATATTACTTTGATCATCAATGTTTATATGACAGAAAAGTCGGTGTGTTCTCTCTCTCTCCTCTCTACGTGTGGATGGAGGAGAAGGAGGAGGAGGGGGTGAATTGGTTCTATTTGTGTGGTGTGGATCCACGTATTTTTAGGAGGAAGAGAAGGGCGAGTATATATAAATGTGTGTGTGTGTGGAAGGCAATAGCAAATGGCGATGACTTGCTCCCCTCTTAGCCTCTCACATTGGTCATTAATTAGCTAGCGTTGATAGATCGCGTACCATAAAATGTGCCGCAGAACAAACTTTGCACTTTCCATCTCTCACACATCCTCCTCCTCCTCCACCAGCAAACACACACCAATGCTAGAGAGTGAAGTAGAGAACAAGCGTCAAGATATTCGGGAAAGAGAGTTGTTGATATGAGGTGTATAATGTAAGCTGTACAGATTTTCACAAATAAATCAATGCTTTCCTTACACTCAGTCTCCTTCTTCCTTCCTCCAGCCATCCTCCAGCACAAACAGTACACATCACACACACACACAAACCCATTAGATTATGGCTTATAAGTGCATTAGAGATGATGATGGTGCTTCGCATTTTCCCTACTTTTTTCCCTCCTCCACTCTTTTCTCTCTTCTTCTGTTCCAGTCTTTTCTCTCTCTCTCTCTCTTCTTTCTCCTCCTCACCAGTCATCATGATATACTTTTTTTCCAGCAAACCACACTGCAAATGTGAACCAGTCACACACACATATATGTATAAGTTATGCTGTCCATGTGTGTTCGCTCTCTCGCTCTCTTTCTTGGTGTTTGTGTTGTGAGAATTCTGACCCCTCGGCAGGTCATTTTTGGTCACTTTGGCCCCCATATAAATTGTCTCTAAGAGTCCACATTTGAGAGTGTAAGAGAGAGGCAATAAAAATAAACTATACGAATGGATTCTTGCGCCTCTAAGAAGACAGCACGTCTAAATGAAGGGGCTTACACACACAAGAGGCCTTTATATCATATCGAATAATTTCGACTCAATTGGACTTTTTTTGAAGGGAAAGACTCTCTCTCTCTCTCTCTCTCCACACACACATGACATCCCACAAAACAAACTACACATACACTTTCCTCCTTCTCCTCCACACACACACGACACACTCAAATATTGTATATATACAGGGACGTACTGGAGAGAGGAAATATCAAATCAAGCTCGTCTCTACATAATAACCATCCCACTCGTTCCCTATACGTCTGTATGTACATCACACAAATGCTCCATGCTCCAGACACACACACATTTGACGCTTAAGGTTTTTTCCCATCTCCCCAATTTGATGACTCCAGACAAGAAAAAAACGGAGGCAGGAGGAGGAGAGACGAAGAAAACGGAGAAAAGAGTCTTTAATCCACGCCTTTTTTCTCCTCTTCCTCCGCTTCCGTCTCAAATGACATCTCTCAACAAACACACTATTATCCCCCTCATGATCATCTCTGTCTCTCTCCCGCTCCTTCTATCAATATACAAGGAGCCAAGAACAAACAAGAGTAAACCCCATTTCAAAAAAATACACTGAGAAAATTCCCCCTATCCTCCAACTCTTTCTCTCTTCAATGCTTCTCTCCCGCAGTATAGGAGCCGAAAGCCAAGAAACGTTTGTGTGTGTGTGTCCTCCGTGTCTCCACAAAGATGATGAATACCTTCCTCCTTTTCTCTCTATTCTTCTCCCTTCTGTACATATCGGTATTTCACACAAATACACACACGCTGAAGGATAGAGAGTGGGGTCGTGTGTGGGTAGATCATGGAATCGATTAGAAAATTTTTAATATTTGCAAATTGCTGTATGCCATTACACAAATTATTTTCTGGCAACTAAGTCCTCCGCTCAAATACACACACTCAACTCTTCTTTTATCTCTCCCAACTATACATATTAATGTGGGGTATTAACATGGAGTGCACAGTCGAGTTTTTGTCTCGCTCTCTCGATGCTTGGGCTTGGGAGAAGAGAGAGAAAGAGAGGGAGAGAGACGGGAGATGGGAATTTCGGAGACAAGTGCAAGTGTGGTGGCTGTAGTGGCGGAGATGGAAGATCAAGAGGGGAGGAGGAGGAAGCCTGAAGCCAATTATTAAAAAATTGTAACATAAAGCTCATCTATCGCATCTAATACCACTGTGTGTCTATTGCGGAGACTCTTGCGACAAAGATAGTCTTCATCATCATCCGACCAACTAAAGTCAAGCCAAGCGTCTTCCCTTCCCTCTCTCCTCTCACTCCTATCTGTGTGTGTATGTGTGTCTTGTCCTGATCTACACACATTCATTTCCGGCCTCCAGTGATCTACTTGAAATTCACTTTCAACATTTTCTCCCTCGACGAACCAACGACCAACATTTTTTTCATCCTCCTCCTCCCTCCCCTCTTTCTCCATCTCTTTCCCCGTACATCCCATCCACACGTACATGTATACTTCATTTTCTTTTTTATATCCCAAAAATACATTTATACTGGAGACACTCAAGAATCGACTTTGTGAAAATTCCATTGTTTGACCTACCTGAGACTGGGAGGATGGAGAGAGGGAGAGAGAGAGAGAAAGGTTATAGTACATACAAAGTCATAGGGGAGGTAGACTAGAAGAGATACTATTACTATGATTATTATTACAGATAATACATGAATTCATTATGACTTCTCCCCCTCCCCTCTCAACTCAGCTCAAGCTCATTTCAGTTTATACACACACACACACGGTACACAGGGAGGGAGAGAGAGGAGGAGGGGAGAGGTACATGGCATTTGCCTTTGCTTTTGAGAGAACAGGAGTACAAAGGAAAGTCAAAAAATTAAATTAAATGTGTACTTGTCTTTGACTACGAATGTGTTTTGTTTTTCTGTGTTTTTCCTCTCTCTCTCTCGTGTTCTTCTCTCTCTCTCTCTCTCAACTCCCAAGAGTGGCTATGATATCATTGTAAAATGCACATACACAGAGAGAGAGAGTCCTTTGGCTGCACACGTCTATAGCCTCAGTTTCACAGCCCCAGTAAACACGAAGAGAGACGCATGGATGGATTATTGTAGTAGACAGTTTTTACACGAGCGTCTACATTACATTAAGTGTACATGGGCTAAATGTTCCTGGCTGTGTACTTGTGCTGGGCTTGTTGTGACTGTGTGTGTGTGTGTGTTAACGGTGGGACTTGGTACTTAGAGTAAGTCTAATGAATTATGTGTACAGCATATTATATTATAAGGAGAAAAAAAAGATAAGGCTGCCTAGTGACTGTCAGACAGAGTGTGTGTGTGTGAGAGAGCCAAGGGGTTGCAATCGTTTCATGTGTGTCTTTATTGTTGCCCCAAATGGGAGTCTTGAAGAAAAAATAGAGAGAGAATATGACCAACAAGATGACGAGGACCCAAAGGAACTGAGAGGGGCTGTGCCTCTGTTTGTGTGTGTGGAGAGTTTGGTACAAGGACTTAAAGTATTTTAACTGCTCACAGTTAATGGTTACAGTTTGTTCATAACTCTTTCATTACAAAAGATATAATTATCATGGATGTTAGAGGTAGAGGGAGGAAAACGGAGAGAGAGGTACGTTGATGCGAGAGGTGCATTGAGTCATGTCCAGAGAGACAGGTAAAAAGAAGAGAGAAATGTTTTCTCAACTCAAAAATCTTCAAATAAATGAATGTATTACAATTCGGCCAAAGTCTGTGTGTGTGTGTATGCGTGTGTGTGAGAAAATACAGGGAGGCAGGGAAAGAGTGAGAACATTATTCTTTATAGAGAGATTTTGGCATTTTAATAGAAATGGCATTCCCGAAAACGAGGAAAAATGTGTAATGTGGTGCAAGTGTGAGTTTTTGAGGTCGAATTTTTTAGAGGGTAGGTGTGAATCAACCTCTGGCATGTCTTTCTTCTCTTCTTTGCTACATTGTCGATTAGGAAAAGAGGAGAGAGAGAGAGGAGGGAGTAGTGGAAAATGTTTTTTCTCAATTTCCTTTTGTCTCCCTACAATATTCTTTTCAATATAAATTGTAAAGGGAAATCATAAGAATTTTATCTCTCTTCAGTCCACTCCTTCCTTGTTGTGTGTTTTTTTGTTGTTTGGAATATCGCTCATGCATTCATGTCATTCGGTGTATTAGCATGTATGTGAGGGAGGGGAGGAGGAGGGGAGGTTTAAGTTGGAGTTTTAAAGTTTTTGGGGGTGGAATGTGGTTCACCTAGGAAGCCACATAGAGAGAGAGAGGGACTTTAGACATTCTCCCAGTCCCTGCATTACACTTGACTTATTTGCTGTGCACTCATTAGACTGTGTGTGTGTGTGTGTGTGTGGGGATGGAGAGAGAGAGAGAGAACAGCCCTGGCTGTTTACGTGATTATTGCCCCAGACTGCCGTCATTTTGGATAAAAAGTGTTATTACTATTCTAGACCTATCTTGTCAATATAGCGAGGGTACGTTAAAACTTGGATTTCCATCCCATCTATATTTTACGGCATTTTCAAAGAATGAAATGAAATTAATAGCCACCAGCCATGGTAAACAATGCAATGAGAATAAAACCTATAACTACACACTCTTCTCCTCTCTCTCAAAAGCCATCAACTCCCATACATCCTTATATATCTGTGTACGAGTGTGTGTTTCTTATGACTCAAAAATGGGGTTCCTAAAAAACATATCATCATTCCTATACTCTCTCCTGTAGTACACCATCCACAGAACCACATGTGTGTGTATGCAGATGAGGAGCGTGTAAGTTACGTGAACATGAGTCCATGAACACACTCAACACGTATTTAACTTGTGTGCATTTATATATGAAGAACAAAGTAGTTCTTCTCTATATAGATATGTAGTACGGGATTCTATATGGAGGATTTTTTTTGAGGATGGAAAAACACACGACAATGTACGAAAGAGAGAGAGCATTTAGTTAGACTGACGATTACGACCAGGACTACTACATTTACTGTGTACAAGTGCTCTGCACTGTGCACTGTGTGTGTGTTGTGTTTAAAGTACAATGAGATGATGTTGATGATGATGACGAGTTTGAAACATGTTCCTACTTGTATTTTAAAGACAGAGAGAGAGGAGAGAGAGAGAAACAATTCAAGTTGAACCTCCATGGATGATTGTCAATACGAGCTTTTGACATGCTTCCATCTGAGTGAGTGTGTGTGTGCAGTCATTATTCTTCATCAGATTTTTCACTCCAAACCGTCAGCTTCCTATTGGCCACTGATTACCCCACAGTAGAAAAGAAGGAAGGAATATTTTCAAAAGTTGATTATCTATTCCCTTGCAGCGGAATAAGAGAAGACGAACCTATTCATCACCATCTCTCCATCTGATTATTTCTATTGTAGCCATCCACAAAATCCTCTCTCTTACATTTTCTAATAAATTATTACATCTCTTACAATATTTCCCCTCTCTTCCTCTCCTCCTCACAAATATACGATATATATTTAATACAATATCTTCCTTGCATTTATTATTGTACTTCTTTTCAATATATTTCATTATTACTTCTCTGCATACATTATCTCCTGCTACTCTCCTTATTTTTCTTTTATATCCACTCTCCATTTTTTTCTGAACTATTTCCTTGGCTTCTTTGTATGTGTCTTTGATTTTCGTCTGTGTGATCAGTGCTTATGCCATTGGTCTGATCATTGTGAAATAGAATTAAGAGAAAAAAAATACATTTGAATGGACGGCTATTTGTGTATTCGAATTATATTTTAGCCGTGAATAAATAAATGCTTTCATTTCTAAAATGTACAGTGTCACACAATTGATCAGAAAAAAATTATTTACTATGCAATAGTTTCCTATCTCCCAACTTCCACACACACACACAACGGAGAGAGAGAATATTAAATTAGAGTAGAGCACTAGTCATCATGGCAGTGGCAATGGCAAAGGAAACGGAGAGAAGAGAACAGAAAAAAATTCAAATTTCTTCTGTTCTCCCTACACTCTCACTCTCCGTTCTCTCTCTCTCTCTCTGTGGATGTGTGTGTGTTTTTCATCGTTCATTTTGGTAGAGCAGGAGTAATACTTTTTTTTTACTGTGTATTGAAGTTTCCGAGAAGATATAGAATATCAATCAAAAAATTTGAAAAGAACTAAAAGCGATTTGAATAACTCAAAGCACATGATTTGCATACGGGGTGAGTCGTTCACTACAACACTGTACAGTGTGTACAGTGTGTGTGTGTGTGTAGTGAGCAATAAATGAGTAAAAACTTAATAGCGTCGTGGTAATCATAATGAAAGGCTGTGGATGAAGAAGACTAGTCTTTATTTGTAAGATCGTAAGTGTTATTCTCCGGTGGCATTGTGTGTGTCACACACATAAGTACACACAGAGGAAATCTTTCAGATTATGAGTGAGAAGGGATGCAAATGAGTTAGTGAAAGAAGTAAAAATGTAATTCTCACGGGTTTTTTTTCTCCTTCACTCACTCTCTCTCTCTCAGTTTCCCGAACCGATTAAGATGAGCACAATGAGACCAGGAACACAATGAGCGTACATTTGTGTTGTGTGTGCATACATACGTATAGGGGAGTATGGTGACGACGGAGGGAGAAGAAGGGGGGAATGCAAATCACGTTCAGATTTTGGACTGTATGACCAAGCATTGCATCACACAACACAACGTATACACACACAACATACACAACAGGTGATATAGGTAATAGATTGGATTCATTTGCATCTCGTTTGCATGTTTCCCCTTGTGTATTTATAGTTCTCGGTCCTCCAATGCTTTGCTCTTTGCTCCATGAATGGCCCTCCTCCTCTCCCTTCATTCTTAATGAAAGACTCGCATCCTTTACACACACACACTCACACACATCCAAGAGCTGAGCGTGTATTGTGTGTGTGTGGAAGGATCCCGTATGCACTCATTTAAATGTGTGTGACTCATATTATTTTATACAGAATGTATACATTTATTAGAAGGGAAGGTGCTCCACACTCACAAAGTATAAAATTGTGTGTGTTTGTGTGTGGACGAATCGATTTATTCCCTCTCCCAATTCTTGTGATAGGAGATGAGAACACACACACACAAGGAAATCTGCATATCTAAGGGCTATCCATAATTTATGCACGCATATTAAACAGTTGATGCTTGTACAGGAGAGAGAGAGAGAAGAAAGTTTCTTGGGAACTCTGAAAACTTTATCAGTCATGGACTTTGTTTGTTCGTACGACTATTTGCTACTTGCTCTTTCCTTCCTGCCCTCCCCTCACACACACACACCACATAGAGTAGAGCACAGCATAAATATATGTCTATAGAGTGCTTTACATCCTTCTTGCTCTATTGGATATTATAATTTCTAACCGCCAGAAGATCCATACAAAACTACAGCTGCTCTCCTCTCCCTCTTTTCAATAACATTATGAACCGTCTTTTCTTCACTCTCCTGTACTCTCCTTTATTATCATATCCTCTCTCTCTCTCTCTCATTCACCCTTTCCCTCACACACTCTCTCTCTCTCATATTATACGGAGTGTCTTGTACATTTGTGTGTGTGTGTCTGTGGAAATCTTTTAACTTATCCATTATTCCTATATTTCCTATATTTTAAAACTAGAGACAGTGATTTCAAGATTCAACGATACATCCCAGTCTGTTTAGAATTAATCTATCTGCATATGTGATGCTGATGCATAACTGTCCTCCAAAAATCTCTCACAATTAATCTATATATATTTTAATGTATAGCAAATCCATCTCTCTTCCCCTCTCTTTTCTTTTCTCCCATGTCTTCCTTCTTTGTTGTCCTCCACTAATAGTAATGGTTCATTATGTCATTCACAGTCAAATGTGTTTGTATGATTTTATTTTAACATGACAACACTTACACTCTCATGGATTTCCTTTGGAAAAATTTAAATGGGTGCTCTAACTCTTGTTGTCTGTGTACAGTGTACAGATTGTGGATGTAAAAAAGTGTGTATGTACAATTCATGGAATTTAACGGCCCCCTCCAAATACAGAGTACATGTGTGTGTGTGTGTGTACATGCATAGTGTATTTGCAGTACATGCTACACCCGTTTTAAATGAATGCCCATGATAATAATATAGCACGTTCAAGACAAGGATGACGATGATTTTAAGATTGGCAAATGTATCTGTGGAGTCTGTCTGCCATGCAAACACACACACACTGTGTGTGTATTGGGTCCTCCATTCCCATAAGACACCATTGGAAGGAGAGGATTGTGTGTATAAATTTTTATGTTTTTCCCATTGCATGCCTCCCTCCTTAGGAGTGTGTGTCCGTGTATGTGTGTGTGTGGACGTGTGTGTTTGTGTGGAGATATTTCTTGGTATTTTTGGGTAATAAGTGAGTGGTAGGAGAGAGTAGTTGTTGTTTTGTTTGTTTGTCTGCTTGGGAATTGACGCTTCAGTTTGACTCATGTTGGTTGCTGCATGGTTGGTTGGCCTTGGAGGAAGTGCTTGTTCAACTATTCTGGATAGATTGTAATGGGCGATTTGGACGGAAAATGGTCAGTGGAGATGTGGAGAGAAAAAATCGAACAGAGAAACAGTTCGTCATTTGTTTTTCAAGTCTCTCACACAGGACAGATAGCAGTGGAAGGCAGGGAGAAGATGGACGCGGAGATGAGTGAGGAGGAGACCAAGATGATGATGAGAGAGAGAAAAAATCGGGGAGCAATAGCCCTCCGCGTAATGAATTAATGTGGACTTTTAGTCATTTTATTGTGAACGGTTCGTTTATTTTGTCGTTTTGGTTTCGTGAAAAAATGACAGTTTTTTTTCCCTCTCCTTCCTTCTTAACCATTCTCGTCCACACAGACACACACACAGTCCTGGAAGAGAAGGATATAGGAACTTGTGTATGAGAAGAAGTGTATATGGTCAGAGAACGTGCACAAGGATGACGATGGCACGGACATTGGCTAAGATACTAACTACAATATACATTGGCCACAAAGTCAAAGTAAAATAAATGGCCGGATAAGAATATAAGACATGATCATGATAGCAATCAAATCTTTTTGTTTTTTCTCTCTCTCCTTCTTTTTTTCTCTTTAAATGTATATCTGTACCTCGTCTCTCTCTCTCTCTCTCTCCCTGTCTTCTCTGTTGACTTGAACTCAAATAGTATTTTCTCCTCATGTGGACCGAAACGCACGCTACTACTAATACTCCTGGGTTGGGTTACAACACACAACGATCTATTACATTACATTTGCAGGTGCATGAGCCCATCCAACCGACCCAAAGTCCACAAAATCACAATCATACAATTTCTACCTCCTTCCCCCCCCCCTCCTCCCCCCATATACATCATATATCTATTCCCAAATCTTCCTTCTCTTTCATAGTTGTAAATCAGTTGTGAGCCCATCATCCTAATTTACGACAACAACCAACCACCACCTTAAACTCCACATCACACATACGAGTACATACATACACACACACACACTTTGTACTGCACTGGCTCCTTCAATCTTTGGCCAGAAACTTAGCAAACCGAATCCTTCTCTTGGCATTTTTGCCTAACCCTCTAAACTCACGAGAATGGGGATATGCATAACCTCATGTTTGAGTGTGTGTGTGTACAATTTGCGTGGATTTTTTCACTCAAAAAATACATGACATTCCTTTTAGCCCTTTTGGTGAGTTCGATGGTTAGTGAGGATTATTATTGTTATTATTATGATATGTATACATTTGTAGGGGTATGTATCAACCTGGTTAAATTATGTGGACGACGATATATAGAGGAGATTTTTTCCTCCCCTCTTCCTCCTCCTCTCCCTCTCATACGAGAACGAGAGAGAGAGAGAGGGAGGAAGACTCCGTCAAGGAGAAATAAAATGGTCAACGCAACAAAATCGGCCGTCTTGAACTAACGAACCTTCCGTGAATCACAAATACCCACACCAAACCAACATCAAATTATATTTATCTATCGCATGGAAAGGAGGGAGACACACCCAACCTACTGGAAATTAATACGGACACATGCAATTCCCCCCTTTTCGTCCCCACTCACTCTATATACACCTCTATCTCTCCACTTGCTTCCCAAAATGTTGGGGAGAAGAGAGAGGCAGAGAGAGAAAAAAAAACAACAACATTTTTCAAATGCTCACACTCTCTATAGGGCTGGGAACCGTACCATTCATTATGTGATGTGTGTAAGCTTATGTAATCTAATACAATGCTCCCCTCATTTTATATTATGTATTTATTTTTATAATATACACTCAAATTTTGTCAGAGTCAGGTGCACATCTTTCCTTCCCCCTCCCCTCCCCTCCTCTTCCCTTCCTTTTCCCTCCCTACCTTATTTCATTATTCTGCAATGACATACAAGAGGCTCAAAACTATATTTACATGTCGAGTACAAAAATTTTGAAAAGATTTAACTTTTTTCACCCTCCTCCTCCTCTCTCTCTCTCTCTCCCTCTTCATTTTCATATGAAAATCCACTTAAATGGATTAAATATTCTCTTGTCTCTCATTTTTTCATCTCATCTCCCTTGACATGATCATGATTTCAACTGTCCTTTACACACAAGACAACAAGCCACAGTTTAGAAGGGAGAAGAGTCAAAGGCTAGTTACACATCTGCTCCCACATTTACAAAAAAAATTATTTTTCTAGAGACAACCAAAAAAGAAAAAAAAAGTGCAAAGAGTCAAGAGCGAGCTTTGTCCTCTCTCCTCCTTTGCGGAACAATAGAAGACTTAATATAATCAAAAGGTGTACAACTTTACTAAATAATACACGAAACGTAATCATAGACATATGTACACATGTAGCGGGGAAAAAATACAAGAGAAGAGAAGAGAAGAAGAAGAGAAAAAAAATAAATGGGATGGAATGACCACAAATTTAATTTAATGCTACACATTTTTCGGTTTACCCTCATCTTCCCCCCTCATCATCATCCTCTTTAGTTAAACTAGGACCATTTTTATTCACTCGAACACCTCAAAACGTTTGTCCTAATCATAATCCCCTTCTTCTTCTCTCTATGTATTTCGTATCATGAGAGAGTGTACTGTTGATTCCCATTTTTTTCTGAGTAAAATAACCAAAAAATTCAAAAGGAGTCAGTCATACTGGCAGCAGGACAATAACATGATGATGATAATGATGATTTGGGGTGGGGTGGGGTGAAGAATAAGAAGGAGAAGGAGAGGAGGTGGAGGAGGACGATTATATAATTTTAAATTGTATTTGATTTAGCTCAATGTGTAACTCTCCATGTGGCTTTCTTGGTCTCACGTTGATGATTTCTAATATCGACTCTCCATGTTTCTTTCTGTCTGCCTCTGAGAGTGGAGCTCTGAATGTGACAGTTCAATCGAATCAAGAGGGCCTTTTCCTTTCCATTTTTTTGTGAGCGTGGATGTGTGTGTGTGTGGAGGTATCCTCTATTGAATTGTTCCTTTCAAAGAGTCAATGGCAGAGCCTTGGCTCTTTGTGGTTAGGAAAATTTTTTCGAATGGTCATCATCAAGGCATGATTAATTCCAGAGCTGAGAGAAAAATAAGAGACGGAGAAAGGAAAAAGGTCTTGAAAGCTGATAGACACACACAGAGAGAAAGGGAGAGGGTGTGTGGTGGTGGTGGTGAGGAAATGTATTATGAGATCTAATGGATCCTCATTCCTCATCCCATCAAAAGAAGTAAATAACTCGATTATTGATAAAAGATGATTTTATCAAATAATATGTAGCTCATGAGGAGGGATTGGCTTTCCCGTCACAGACAATCTAAGGCGGCAGTGGCTACTGTAGGTAGCCAAGGGAGAAGAAGGGACAAGTCAAAGGGAAAAAAAGTGATGAGAAAATGGATTGAGAGGTGAGAGTGATAAATCCAACATGTTGTGATCCTCCGTTCGGTCACACAAGAATACATACGTTTGTGTGTGATGATGGTGGTGGCTATTATTCCATTAAAGATGACTAGAGAATGCGGGGAGAATGGGTTAAATTGAAGATGGTGTATTTGGTGAGGACTCTGCTGTGTGTGTGTGAAGGATGAGATGGGAATGTTTAGTTGAATGTGCCTTGAAGAAAAAGTACAAATTTGAAGTCTTTATACTGTAAACTATAGATAGGTATAGGGAGAGGAGGAGGAGGGAGGGGAGATGGTGGGATATAGAGGGTATTAGAATAAAAGTTTGTATGGGAAGAGAGAGAGAGTGAGAGTGTGTGTTATCTAACAAGGAGGGTAGGTTCGATGTGTGATTCAGCGGAAATTTCCTCTCTCCTCTCTCAATTGAAATTTCCTCATAATAATACACTAACTTGTTCACTGGAATGGTGAACAACAAAAAAGGACGACAAAATGTTTGATCAATTGATGGTTTTGAGAATCAAGATTTTAGAATAGACATTGCATAGGCATGGATGGGTACAGAGTACAGAGAGAGTGAATTTCCGAATCAAAGTCAGAGTCAAAGAAGTGAAACGAAAGAATCAAAAGTGGGGAGAGGGAGAGAGAGGGAAAAAATCATTCATCTCCTCCTCCTCCTTGAGAAACAAGATAAGATGAATCAAAAAAACCCTCCACCTTCTCTTCTCACCTACCCTAATAGCCTCAAAAATGTACAAACAATGTACACGTACAAATTCATATTATTTGTATTTACGGAGAGAAGAGAGAGAGACAGAATTGGAGGGAGGGGGAAACCATGTTCAATTGCTCAGTAAATTTCCCTATCTTATGCATATCTTTCACTCTGATACTACATTAAGATGAGGATTTGAGGGAGAGGGGAAAAAATTGAAAATATCCTAAACTTATCATATAGTTCATATATAATGTAATGTAATGTGTGAGAGAGAGAGAGAGATAGAGAGGGGCCCAGTTGTATGGAGAAGAGGGGAAGTGACGATGGGTTCCTCGCGTCTCTCCTCTCAATTCAAATTCAATTGGACAATTCGTAGTCTTTCCATCCAGTACAACTGAACAAGAATCATCCACGGAGGTACCTGTAGTGTGTGTGTGTGGACTCCACTCCAGTTCAGAAGCTCCTTCTTCTTCTTCTTCTCCTCCTCCTCCCTCATTGTCTCTTGTTGTGGATACAATCACTGATGTGAGTCCGTCCCGATGGGCTGAAAGCTTAACCATCAACCGTCAGCACGACCAACACCATTGACTCCCCACACACACACACACTCTCTCTACGTATAATACACATTTTCTTGTCGAATTAAACCATCCACCAAGACGACGATGCGAAGATAGAGAGGATAAAAAAAGTCTCTTCAACATTTTCTATATATTTGTATAGACACCAGATCAATGCATATTCATCCCTCCACACACACACACACCTCCTGTACTCCTGTGTGAGGATACAGATAAGAATTGAATTAGAAATAGTTGTATACATACGACTACCTTTTGCCTTTTTACCTCACATTTTTTTCTCACACACACACACAACACAACACACGGATTTTGAATGCCACCCACCAAAATGCTCACTCTCGAAAAACTTTAAATAAATTAACGCCATTCAATTCATGACGAATGAATTCTTTTATTCTCATTTTTCTCCCTTCCTCCTTCTCTTCTTGCTTCTTGTATTCCTCTGCTGCTCCTTCTCTCTCTCTCTCTCTGTTCTTCCTTGCGTTTGGGTTGTCTTTACTTAACTTTCGTCGTCTCATCTCATTCATCCTTGGGAAAGTATCACAGATGGAACAAAATCTTCAATCGATCGAATCCACACACTAAGCTCACCATGAAACAATAGCCTCTCTCCACCTAATCCTCTCACCAAACCATTTATCCTATTCCTTCAGTTCCTCTTCTCTCTCTCTCCACACGCATCTCCCCCATAATACATGTATATATATACACACACAGAAGATCTATACATAGAGAGAGAGAGAGTGAAACTCTCTTTGTCATCAAAATATATAAATGTGTCTTCTTCTGGAGAGGGAAGAGAGAGAGAGAAGTCTGTATCTGTATCATTTTCTCTCTCTTGTAATTCATGCACACCCCGTTCAAGAAATACATTGGCAGGAATTTGTCTCCTTCACACACTCCATCCCTCCCCACTCCAGCCGGGAAAATGCATTAGTTTTACTTATTTCACAATTACAATTAACATGATAAAGCATTCTTCCCCTTCAAATCATCCTTCACAGTCTCTCTCCCTCTCTTTCTACTGTTTCCCTGGCTGTGTGAAGTCCCGGCCAAAACTCATCCCGATATTTCCCACCAACAATTAAATTGATCGCTCCACTTTCTTCCATCATCCCCGATCCTCATCTTTCATATATTTATGTAGTATGACATACACACGCGTTCTTCTATATATTATCTTTCATACTAAATATTTTGGAAAAATGGAGGAACCCTTTTTGAGAGAGAGGGATGGGGAACCCTGTAAGGGGATCTCATCCTCTGATCAATGGACTCTCTCTTGTACAAATTTGTCTATTAATGATGATATGATATAACCGAGAGAGAGAGAGAGGATCTGTTGTGAGGACATGTGAGTGGCATAAATATGATTCTGTCAATTAATCTCGAGCCGCTAAATGTTCCAAAAGATACTGGAGATGATAGGGAAAAGGGTAGCACACACAACACTCACACACACACAAAGCGAGGGGCTGAGAGGGGAGATTTTGAGTGAAAGGGCAAGTTGACAAAAAATCTGTGTGGATATCTCAGCTTCTGATTCTCCCCTCCCTCTTCTCATCTCTCCGTTTCTCGTCTGAGCTGTATGTAGTCAAGCTGAGGAATAAATAAAGAATCGGTGGGGAGGATAGAAGGAGAAGAGAGAGAGAGAGATGGAATGGAATGAGCAATACAATAATGCATCTCGAAGGTCATCATCAGACGAATGAAAAATTTTGACAAAAGGACAAAAACTCAAAACAACAAACAGAGAGACTCATCCAATGTGACCAAAGGGAAAAAGATCGAGTCACCTGGTGGGAGGTCGTTTTTCACAAAAATCCTCATCTTCTCCACTCCCGTCTTCCTCTCCTTCTCCTTCTTCTTCTCCACTCTTCTTCGCCAATCTTTATCTTTTTTGATAATAATCTCCCTTAAGTCTCCTCGTCATCATCATCATCTCCTCTTTCTCCTCGACAGCTCTGTCAACTGTTTTTACATCCATATTTATGTTCATTATTTTTATTACAAATAACCACACGGTTTACCAAGAACTTTTCAAGTCGGTGCGTCTTCTCCATTTTTTCTTCAATACTAAACTCACACACGTCTATACACACACAAAAAAACCCCATGAACCTGCCTATCATCATCCCTTTTAAATTCCCTCTCTCCCTCTCCCTCTCCCTCTCCTGTGTGTGTGTGTTTATATGTAATTTTTTTCACCGTAGTTTATGCTCCCTTGTAAAAGTGTGCATGGAGGGAACACCTCGGATGTGTCCTGTCCGCGCTAGAACACATGCAATGCAATCCACTGTGTATTTATATAGATATTGTCATATTATGTACACACACGGCCACTACCACACACACACAGTCCGATACTCAAGGCAAAAGGTTGAACGTAGCTTTTTGAATGGCCTCCAGCTCCTCTGCCTTTTACTCTGCTCATTCATTCAGCCAATATTCAGAGGGAGAGGGAGAAGGAGAGTCTGGCCCTTTTTACTACTCCACAGTCTCTATGTGTAGTTATACAGTACACACGTTTATATCCTCCTCTCTAATATTTCAACTACATAAAGAGAGAGAGGTTTGTAGTAAAACCTGCATGTGCAGTGCAGTGGCCGCAACCCTGTCTGTGCTCTACAGAAACCGTGAGTTAACAGCTCCACACACAGAATGAGAGAGACAACAACAAACCCGGGACTTGGCTGGATGGACAAGCTCTTTCCTCTCTCTCTCTCTCTCTCTCTCTGAGTGTCTGTCTGTGGCTTCATTGTCTACTCACCTGACCGTACAACCAGAGTTGAATGCCATACCTGCCAACGATGCTTTTGTCCCAATTTTCATTCATTAAAATAACTACTGTGAGCGAGGGGGAGAGAGAGTGTAGGTCCTGCTCTAACTATAGTGTGTGTGTGTGGAGTTGGTTTATTAGCATATCAACAGTTGAGACAACTTATTGGCCTCAGTTTTTATTAAAGAGGTCTTTGGTCTGAGGAGAAAATTATTAAAGAGAGGAGGAGAGAGAAGTCGTGGGATTGGAGACAAGAAGAAATTGTTTACAATGTAGAATGAGGGGAAAAAATTAGAAAATTTTTCCTCTTGAAATCATATAGGTAAATGGCATTTAGTAAAAATGCTATGATATGACATTAGAAGACGAGGAGAGGAGCAACTCACCCTCCAAGCTAAATTATTTAGCTGACGTTCTAATGACTGTCTATATTTTGTGGTGTGTGTTTGTGTGTATGGTGGATTTTACAGGGATTCTGTGTTTTGTGTACTACAACACGAGAGAGAGAGAGAAGAGAAGAGAGAAAAAGTTGGGGAAAAAATTGTACTTTATTTCTTTCCCCCAATTTCTATGTTAATTTGATAATTTACATTAAAAGTAATTGTGTATTTAGTCTCAGTACTTAGGAGCAATTAATAATTAATATGCTTTTGCTTGGAGCATTCCAAATTTTCCTATATATTCCATTCCGTTCAGATAGTCTTTTCTTTCTCTTTGCGTGTGTGTGTGTGTGTGTGTGTGGATGGTTGTACAATTTTTTCGCTGTTTCGTCGTCGTTCCCCTCCTCTACAATGTTATTAAGGGGAGGACCATTAGACATTGTAGTGTACATATTTGTAGATTGTATTTTGTATGAATGGAATTTGAGGTAAAAAAGCATAAAGAACAATTAAGATAAAGATTACGGCTGCTAATGTTAATTTTAAATCTTGCTGTTGTTGTCCTCTCTCTCTCTCTATCTCTATTTGCCTATGGGATGATGAGGGAGACAATGCAATTGCGAAGAGATGGAGAGAGAGAGAGTGGCCATAATAATTTCCAGAAAAAAGTTAATTTAAAGACAAAGACACGTCCAAAATGCACGTCACCATTCATTATGTAAATTTTTTTCCTCTAGATTACTTTCAAAGATTAAAAAATCCTTTTCGTGGAATCACACGGAAGCACCAAACATTTTTCACTTTTTTCTCTCTCCCTTTTTACATCTTCCCCCATTTTAACCAACCAACCAAAAATCCACAGTCACAACAGACACACACACACATTTGGAAAACAATTTAATAGCCAAACATAAATAATGTATAGAAGAAGAAAGACAGAAAATGATTTGACAAGTAAATTCTTGTATTTTTTTAAAAAAACTTCCGAAATATGCATCGTAATTACGATAGACTGTAATGATGTGAAAACCCTATAACTGCATGGAGGGGGAAAGAAATGCAGCGATAATTTTATCAGTGAACGACTAAACAGTTTGATTCCACTTTGGACATTTTTAATTTGACTAGAAAATGGCTCACTTTATCAGTCAGTTTTATAATTGGAGAGAGAGAGACGGACGCGTCAAGGCTTGGCGAGTCAATCGAGGATATTGAGCATGCATGAATGGGGAATTTCATGGTAATTTATGATGATTGTGATAGGAATAAGGGCTGCCTGTGACTGTGTTAAAAGTGGGTTGGAAGGGAGTGAGGAGGAGTCAGGAATCAAGGAATGAATTTCCGACATCCAAAATTGAGGTTTTATTGGCATCCACGGAAGATAGAAAGGAGTGAGCAGGGTTCTTTTTTTTCAAAATCTAAATAATGGATCACACACACACAGGGTACGATCCATGAATTATTATATGATGGAGTGTGTGTGTGTGTGGAGTAAGTAAAGTAGTGTCGTATGTACTGTTACAGTACAGGAGCATTTCATCCGTATCCTTTTTTCAGTTTTTACAGCCCATAGTCTCTCTCCATCATATCCACTGTATTATTATTATTAGGGGGAAAGGCTTAAAGTGGAGAAAATTCTTTTTTTTCTCTTTTTTCCACGTTTACACAATGCATTTATGAAATATATATTTATGTACGGAGAACAGAGAGACCTGTGTATTATAATATATGATATGTGCATGGGTAAAAGAGAGAGAGAGAGAGGGATAGGAAGAGTGAGCGTGTGGTAATGATAAGCGATTTTGACCTTGGATTAGTATAGAACATTTGCGTTTGCCGTTTGAAAAGCATTAGTTTTATGGATTGTATGATAGAATAATAGTGGGTTGGATGATTTCAGTCAAAAAATTACATTTAAATAAATGGCTCACTATATCCATTTTTTAACAATGTATCCCCCAATCCATGTTCTCCACTTTCCTTCTTATCCTCTGCCTCTGCCTCTCTGTCTGTGAGTGTGCAGGGTTTTTGGTAGAATTCTGAATTTTAGGTAGGCATGAGAAAATTCAGTCTCTGCGAGAAAGAGTGAGAGAGAGAGGGAAAAAATTGGAGAAGAGAATGGAAAAAAACGAAGGAGGATATAAAAAAAATCTTGGCTAGATTTATTCTTTATGTACAACCACTACTACTATCTGCATGGATGGGGGAGGGATGGAAAATATAATAAGAACAAAGAGAATTTTGTCTAATACATGTATGTATACATAGACACACACACACATGGTTCCGTGTATGCAGGGGAAAAAACAAAGTTTGAACTTAATCTTGCATCCTACATCTATGGGTTGATGTGTGTGTAGTGTGTGTATATATATTTTGATATGGAGGGGGAGGGGAGAATGATGATGAGCCAAATGAATTGAAAGGTATAGAGTCAAAAAATAGAGAACAATTTGTGTGTCTAGTGTGGATGTTGTATAATAAAAGGTGGTATATATATAAAGTGTATAAAATTTTAAAGGATCGGCTTCGGTTTCGGCATTTTTGAGATGGCCAGAGAAAGAGAGAGAGAGAGGGAAAACGGTTGGGGTTTGTGAATGCAAAAAGATGGGTTGAGGGATTTGGGAAAAAAGTGTGATGCGTTGATCATGCGATGTAATAAGAAGAAAAAGGAGAGAAGAGAAGAAGAGAGAAGACGGAGAAGGTTTTTGGCCAATAAATGCTTCACTTCCGAGGTTGGAAAAATCCTCCCAGGAAGTTAATAATTGCACGAAAAACACGGAATATAGCCTGATCTCTATACATTTCTACGGGACTAAAAGGCAAAAACAGAAGACATGTGAGTGAGTGTTCAGTGTGTGTGTGTGTGTGTTGTGTGGGAGAGGCTCATCATCTTTTCTCATTCAAGCCGAAATCTCTTCCAATCAGCGTGATACGGCATCATATCGTTATTGTAAGAAATGCATCATATTTATGTCTACATCATTTCTGAGTGTGTAAAGTGCCTCACACAATATGTATGTGTATCCACACACACAACAGCACATACACACACACACACACTGGGGGTGGGAGTGTGTATATATAGAGTACATACATTTATTATTGTGTCTGTGTAACCGGAACGCGAACGCGAACGCCAAACATTTAGCCTATGCATAAGACCGTAAATTTCTCTCTGCCTATTGTGAATATCAAATTATCTTGCTCGTGCAGGCACTCTCCTCTCCTTCTTTTCCCATCCATCCCTGTAGTCGTCCACACACACACACACTTTGTGTACTAATACACACACACGGAATAATAGTTAATGCTACTTTGCTTACCTTTACTCTCCGTCTTTTCTAGCCCTATTACGTCTTCACGGCTTCAATACACACACACTCATATATAGATACCGGATAATATTTTTATTATCATCCACACTAACTCACCACCCCCTGATAAAACACAAGAGAGAGAGAGGGAGGGAGGGAGGGAATGGAGAAGAATATTAAAAGAATTATTACATTAAAAGGAATTACGCGGAACCAAAACTCTTTCAAAAAATTTTGGGAGGAGGACGAAGAGAGGGAGAAAAAAGTTTGATTTTTAATGATTCCACAATAATTGTACATAGTCATCAGAATATTATTGCCTCATCAATTCATCAAATATTCCAAACGAGAGGAAGATTGTGGAGGAGGGGAAAAAATGTCCACTATCTTATTAGCCAATCATGGGAGGGAGAGAGAGAGAATGGTTTGAAGATTCATCTTGTCGATTCTATATAGATCCTATTTCTTTAGTGTTGTGAGTGTGTGTTAATAATTTCCATGGTCATCATCATTTTGTCATGTGTTTACGTACAGTGTGTGTGTGTTGTGTAGTTAAAATGTTTTTGTGTATAATGGGATGTCCATGGATGGAGGATTTTATAGGTTATATTATAATGTAGGGAAGAAGGGGAGAAAGAACGTACCGTACATACATGGAAAGGATGATGATGATGTTGGTGGAATAATATTAAGAATAAATTCAGCTTAAATGGAAGGGGGTACGAAAGAGAATGGGGAAGAGAGATAGGAGCACCTGGGAAAAGAATAAGGAGGGAGAGAGAGAGAGAGGGAAAAAAGTTAATGTATTTTTTCCTTCGCTCTTCAATTGTCAACTTGACAGGGTGATTGAATTATGGAATAAAATTACATTTACTTGTACATTTAATTTTTCCTTCTACGTCCCATCTTTGCTAATACAAATGTCAACTGGTATATTATGTTATGGCTTTAGTTTTGAGCTTTGGCAATCAGCCATTGTATACAAACACCGGCACGTACATACATTTTGTATGATGTACACCATGTAATGGAGAATCCTGTACACACACACACACACTTAGTCTGTCTGGGAGAAATATTTTATCAATTTATACTATTATATCATCCAAGGTATATTACGTGTTCAACTTATTGTTCATAAAATCAGTGTCTGTATATTATATCGAAGAAGAAGAAGAAGAGAGAGAGTCAGTGTGTGTGTGTGTAATGGGATATGAGAGGAACGAGTTGGAGAGAGAAACAGTTAGACAGTAATAGTCATCGAAATTCAAATAGAGGCAATAATACATAATATATTTTATTTGTATGGTGAATGGTGAAATAAGAATTATTATTTCACTTGTTGTTGTTTATTATTATCATTAATAATCATCATAAAAAATTGCAACTTGTCTCAACCTCCATCCTCTTCCCCTCTTCTCTCTCTCTCTCTCTCTCACTGGCCATTGTCTATTGAATTCTTGTTGTTTCGTGCGTGCATTGCATCGCATTGGATGAGCTGGGTTGTCATCCCCACACTCACTCCTCATCATGATAATATTACATTCTTATTGCAAATCAACATCTCTCTTCTCATAACTACTTATATGTACACTCCATTCCATTCTCCTACTTTTGTTGCTCATAATTCCCTTCTCACACACACACACACAAACCACAAAATGGACAATACAACATTTTGCAGGAATGAACGGTCATGACTTTGAACCAACATAAATGAAGGAGAGAGAAAAGAGAATGATTGGAAATTCACTGTGCATAAAATTTCAGATTTGCATGTAAAGTAGCAGAAGAAGAAGAGGTGGTGGTGTACCTTACACAACAATATGATACATGAGAATGAGGAGGAGGCTTTGGATGATAGAAGAAGTAATAAATAAAATAACTAGTGTAATATCTAGCAGGTTAAGAGGTTCCATTGTGCATAGATAGATAGCTTCTTGGGAGAATGACTTTTTCCACACACACAGAGTCCAGTCTGTCTGACATTAGACATAACTCTCCTTCCATTTTTTTCCTTCACAACATATGGCAGCATATACATAATGTATTGTGATATTGAAGAGAGGGGTACCACACGAGAGGGGGAGGGGGAGAGAAGGAAAAAAACCAGATTGGGAATAATATCTGAGGAAACGGAAAGAATCCCCGTTTCACTCCACCGAATACAAACAAAAGGGAGGAGAGTTTACTTCAACATTTTTTCACTAGTTGCTCCTCACTTCACCTTCTCTCATTCTCTGTCTACCTCCTTTTTTTCCCCACTACCTATTTTGATAGGGAGACTTCACTTAGAGAGTGAAGCAATCGACTAGTTAACTTTTGAACGGAAATAAGAGTTAGGCGCTCTGTCCCCCTCCTCCTCCTCCGTGCTTGTCTCACATAATAATTTATATGGCTCAAGAGATACTGTCTGTTTCCATTCCGGCCATGCTATGCCATATACACAACACAACGCACACACACCTGTATGATGTAACCTATGATGTGACTTCCAGTTTAACTGATTTGCTTTCAATTCCCCTTCGATCACTATCTGTTCACGCAAAATAACCAAGAATTATTATGGACGAGGAACGTCACAGTTTATAGGCCCAGAAAACTCATCACACATGCAAAGGTACTCAAGTCCACACACACATATATACAAAACACATGTGCAGACATACCCACACACACACGAGAGTGTGTGTGTGGATTAGGGACTGTTGGTCCACTTTAATTTACTTTTTTTTGATGATGGAATATATTTTCGTGTGTACAGAGAAAAAAAATACGTGGCTGACTACCTTAGGAAAACCTCCATTTTTCCCTTCATGCTCAATTAAATCATGGTGGACCCATGTATGAAATGTGTGTGTGTGTGATAGGGAGGTTAATGAATAGACGTTGAATAAAATTGTACAAAAAAATTATCAGTTTTGATTTCTATGTAGTGTGTATGGATATATATATGCATACATGGAGGAAAGAGTGTAGGTAGAAATGGAGAGAGGATATGATTGTAATAATAATGTAGCCTTCCACTTTTTATTTATTTATTCACAGATATTTTGAATTTATTGAGCATAATATGTGAAGGTGGTGGTGTGTGTGTGTATTGAACAAAGTCGTAAAAAGCCAGAGAATGTGTATACAGAAGATGGGAAGATAATGGAGTTATATTATAGAGAATGGGGGGAGGAAATAAATGTATTTTCCGTACATTTATTTGACTCTCACGGGTCAGTCAATTTCCATGTCCATGTGACTTTGGTGATGATGATGATGATTCTGAAATGAAAAAAGAGTTGAGGTATTTGTACCCATGTTTTTTAATACGCAGAATATGTGTTCAATGTTGTGTACTGTTTGTGTGTACTGTGTAGTGTATGGTATGGTGTAGGATAATGGAAATAAATAGATTTTCCCAAGCTTTTGACAATTAAATAGCTATCCGTTTCTTTTCAGTTTTGTGGTCGTTTCAATTGTGAGATTGATGACTACCAGCCTATTATTTGATTACCTGTTAGACACACACACATGCCTACACAGACTCTTCTCTCTTTCTCTCTCTCCTCGACACATTTGTTCCCTCACAAAACTCCTACCCATCACACACACACAAAGTACAACGTGGTCAGTCTCTGTATGTGTGCCTGAATCAAACACGCACTCTGCAATGTGTGTGTGTGTTGGATGTGAAAGAGAAGTAGGGGGGAGACATGACGACTTTTTAAACTGGATGCCACAATAACAGCTCATAAAATTACTCTATTTAATATTTCCCATCCATTCCAGTCCAGGTCCTCTCTCCTCTGTACTCTGTACACTCTAAATGAATGAGAAACGTTAAAAAATATTTTTTTACACCAAAATCAACTGACATTTTTTTCACAGTCAAATAATAGCCGAAATTAAATGTACCTATAATTTTTGGAAATATTCAATGCGCATAATTTTTGAATGAATACAATGTGTGTGAATGGAATTCAAAATCTAAATAATTTTGATCATGAATTGAATCTCAATTCTAAATATATCATGTGGAGTGTACATACGGCATGAAAATATGAAATAATGGATGCCGTTGTCAATTTCAAATTTTAGGATTTAATGACTGTAGGATAAAGTTGAGTTAGGTAGATGGAAAGAGAGGAGGAGATGTATAGGAAGTAAATTTACGGAATTACAAAAATCCATTGATGTAACCCCTTTAAAAATTTAAACAGGGAGAGAGAGAGAGAGATGCGGGGAGGTTAGGTAGTTACACACACACACATTAGATACATGGAAGTGTGTGTTTGTACATTACATATAAAAATATAATATAATCTCTGTGATGTGATCTGTGTGTGTGTGTGTTTGGGCAAAGTTCTGTGAGGAGATTGTTTATACACAATTATGATTTTCGAGATGTATTTCATGGTGGATGTTTGCACATGGGAATTTTAGCACTCAACTGTCAAGTTTATATGCGGCTTTCCATCTCCACAATTCACAATGGTTAGCGCTGATTGATTCTGAATAATTAATAGCTTCCTATGTTGCTTATGGCAAAAGAGAGAGAGAGGGAAAATTCTGCTTCCTCTAGCTTAACTTTTCTCTCTCTCTTTCTATCGTGTACTCGGAGAGTCCCTACTCTTGAGGCTGTGAATAGAAAGAGAGAGGTGAACCCTCCGTGTGTGTGTATTATATAATAGAAATGTGTGTGTGTGTGTTTTAAAGTACATTGAGATATGGTCTAAATGCTACAAGATGAGAGAGAGAGAGACGGTCTCTCTCTATGTGTGTGTGTTTGTGGTGATTGCCTATTGGGCTCTAATATTATGCCATGAGCATTGTAAGGTCGTTCGTCTTATTATTGTCTACTCTTATGTCTGTCCGTTTTGATAGCGGCACGGCGGGATGGCTATTCGTGTGGGCAACAGCTTTAAAACACACACTCACTCTGTACACGAGGGACTCAAAGTGAGAAGGAGGAGAAAGATGAGGGAATCCGTATTGATTTTTTTATGTGACATCAATTTGTTAAATTTGGTCGGCCTTATCAAGAAGAAGTAGAGGAGGGAAAAGAAGAAAAAGAAAATGGAGAGATGGGAAAGAGCCGAGAATTATTATTTTTTCTGTCTTCCCCTCCTCCCCTTACCCCTTTATTAATGATTGTAAAATGGTTCTCCTGATGGACGGCCACGAACGGATTTTTCTCTCTTACACATCGTTTTTTGATATGTAGTGGACAATTCCCTGTGTCTCAGTGTCTCTCATGTTATATTGCAGGGACTTGTGTGTGTGTGTGTGATGGGAGGGAAGGGGCATGAGAAATAAAAAATATGTAGAGGCATATTCCGATTACAGGGATATGATGGGATGTACAAGTAGTTGATGGGGGTATAGAGAGAGAGGGAGAGGGAGAGAAGAAAAGACTTCTGACTGACTGTGTGTAAAGTTATAATGTGGAGTTGCCCGTTGTTCCAACAAGAGAGATAGAGAGAGACGAAGAAGAAAGAGAGGAGGGGGGAGAGCCGTGTGGGGGTGAGAGAGAGAGAGAGAGTGCGATGAAAAATTTTCGTGGGAACGAAATTTATTTTTTTTAACTTTATTTTTTGTCATCTTGTCATCTTTGTCATATCATCATCATCATGTGCTATAGCCTTAGTATAGGAGCTGTTGGATTGGGTAGTCCACACACACACTCACTCATAGTGTGTGTGTGTGTCTGTTTGTATGGATATGATGTACACAGTGTGTTGGTTGTTCATTCTAAAAGTTGAAGGAACCATTTGGTTTTTTTTATTGAAATCTGCAGATGTAAAAAGAGAAACAAGTGACAGAGATGAGACTTGGCCAATCATCACTTGATCGCAACTCCCTACTCCTGCCTTTCCACCATCTTCATCACCAACACCACCAGCAGAAGCAACTCCAACACCAGCCACATCACCATCCTCCCTCATTATAATGCGCTCCAAATGTCAAGATTCTTTATTAGAGGACGCTAAAACGTAAGAATATTATAACACATTCCACATCTCCCTCTCCTTCCCATTCATCCTTTTCTCCCAACACACACACATGAATCATGGATTTCTTTCAAACCTCTTCAAAGCATTCAGTCAATTTTTTTTCTTTTGTACAAATAATTACTTTAAAACTTTTTAAGCTCATAATTAAATTGAGAGTCTTGAGATTAAAAAATTTTCAATTCTCTTTATTAAAAATTGTACAATTAGCCCATCACACACTTCCTTTTTCATCCTCAATTACCCACCCACCTACTCTTCTTCTTGTAACTGTGTAACTGTATTGAATCATGATTGACGCTTTCCAATTTTTTCCTCCCCACCACCCATAAATATAAATATAAAACCATGGTTAGTAGTGTGTGTAATGTATTTTAATTGGACAGGACTGAAGAGATTACAAGTAACGGGATGGCTTTGGATGACCTTTCACGTGAGGTAAGTGTCTCTCTTCTTTTTAAAGAAGGGAGAGTCTTTTTTTTGGTCAAGATCCTTTTTCGCTGCTTCATAAAGCTTCAAGTTGCTTGCTTATTACTTGTCCTGCAGTCCTCCTCGTAAGGGGTAGGGTCCTTCACAAAGGTAAGGTTTTGCTAACAGCTTTTTCCTTACGCTCATAAACTGGTCCTTAAACTTCCCTTGCGCCTTGTGTTCCCCTTCGTACTTTGTATCAAAATCGACACAACAACTCACCTCTGCATTGTGTGGCATATAATGTTCTTCTTGTTGGAGAGTGTGACTCACTTGTTGTGTGGACCACTTGCCCCTCAAAACAAGTCACTTGTCGGTGTGTGTGTGTGTGTAAAAATCCCTGTTCCATGCATACATTGTATACATACATCTTCAACCGGTTGTGGATTTTTTCCCTATTTATCCCTCCACCACCGCCACTGGTCTGGGTACTTGTATAAGTATTAAGTATATAATGTAGACAAGGGTTCAAGTACGCCATGGAGTCTGAGCAAAACTTTTTCCCTTTTTTTCCTTCCTTGGTCGGCCGGGGACTCCACACACAAACATACGCACAATTGTAAAAAGTAAAAGTAGAATAGTGAGGAAAATAGTAAGGGAAAAGGAGTAGCTGTCCTTTTTGTGAATTGAGAGCAAAGAGGCACGGAGAGAGGTTCAAAAAATTGTGTCTTTTCATCTCCTTGGTGGTTTTGTGGTTTCCCTTTTTTACCCCCTCTTCTCTCTCTCCTCTCCCTCTTCTAATATGATGGAAACTCATCGAAACCTAATTGAGGCTATAATGGACAAGTGAGTTTGGAAATAAAAACTCCTCTCCAGAAAAAAGACATGATCTCTACACATAAGTAGGCACACATAATTTGACACACACACTTTAAGAGAAGGGGGGACAATTTTGTGGCTGCTCTCCTTATTATCCTATCCATTGTGTATAGTCAATCACCAATAAAATGCTCGTTCAAAAATCGACATTTCGACGCATGTTTCTTTATTCCGCTCCAGCGCATGTAATGTACATACTTCCTCTCTTTTACTTTACTCAGCACAGGCAGTCAGGCAGGGAACCAGACACACACACACAAACTGATATCCAATTCTTCAGTGGCAAGCGCATAAAAAACTCTATAGACTTCTTTTCCTACCTCCTTCCCTCCTTCCATCGCTACATCTCCTTCAGGTCGTATAGTCAATACTTTTTTCAATATCCATTTTTTTCTCCCTTTGCAAAAATACTAGACTCCATCCTCCTTCTCCCTCTCTTTCTCCCTCCTTGTCTTTGTCTTTGCCTTTGTAGTGTGTGTGTGTGTTCCACATCTATTTTTTTCTCTCTTGAGGCATGAGCGTTAAACGGAGCGCTGAAAATTCCAGTAGTTAAAATAAATAATTAAATTTATTCACAACAATTTAATTTGTGAATTGTGTAAGAGACTCTCTTTCCTTCCCTTCCTCCTCCTCGCTCTTCGAAGAAAGGAATACAGTGTATGCATATTTATAATTAATTTGAGACAGGTGTGTAATAAATCTGGATATCTGGGCAGGATACTCAGGGGAAAAGATAAGAGAGGTTGGAAATTTTTTACAATATTCTATTATTATTATATAATATAAAAGATACATTTATTGAGTGGTCTATTCAAGACACAAAAAATTTATTCATGGGGTTCACTCCCAGTGATAGGAATTTGAATCAAGTAAACATACGAGGAGGGGGGAGAAGGGAGGGAGGAGAATCAAATAAAAAGTGTGCTGGGTCTGTAATGCAATGATAATTATTTTTCTTTGATTATGACTGTACCACATACACATGTGTGTGCCTGTTGTGCTCCTGTATGTGTGTGCGTGGAGGAGAGAAAGAAAACTGGTCGCGAATGAGTGCTCCTCATTTTTGATGGTAAGTTGAGATGGTGGATTGGTTGGTTGGTTAAACTTTTTTTCCTGTCTCTCTCTCTCCTTTTATATACCTAAAATGTATATGTGAAGGAATTGAAGAGTATAAAATGGAACAAGTGTGTGTTGTTCTGTGTGTGCAATATATATTTATATTATTGCGTCATTTAGTTTATATATTATGGCATTAGGAGGAACATCTCATTTATGTATGTATGTAGAGGAACTAGTTAGATATTATGTGATTGCTCTGTTATTATTATTATTATAGGAGTACATACTACATACATCTACATATATGTCTCCCTATCCTCCGTCCATAAAAATAAAAGCTATCAGACAGACTGTGGTGGTGGTGGAGTGTGTGCTGGACTTGGATAGATTTATAGTTGTATTTTATATTATTTATGAACCAGCCAAGGAGTGACTGAGAAGGGAAAAAAAGTAAAGTAAAGTAAAATCAAAGCTGACTTCCGGTCATAGCACACACATTCGGCTATGAAGTAGAATCAGATATCTATCTATCATTCTGGTAATAATGACTGTGTATCCTTTTTCTTCAAAGATTTTTTTTAATTGGACAATATAATTCTGGGGGAGAAGTAAAAGAGAGAGAGAGACAGGGTGAATAAAGGGGAAAACTTTGAAAAAATAACTTTAAAAAATAGCTACAGAATGGGACGAGGATTTTTTGGATAGAGTCAACCATGGAATGGATGAATGAGTATAAAATTTAGATGTGCACGAGATGGGATGATCCTCCTTCTCACAACTTGAACTTGTTTCTTCTCTCTCTCTCTCTCTTCTTTTGTCATTACCGTAAATGACCAATTAGAACCCGGGTGGGGCCGGTGAGGAGCATACCCTATGTTTTAACATGTAAATACATAGGATATG